>PVLD010002842.1:0-155690 GCA_004027595.1 Dinomys branickii
ATTATATATAACATTAATATACTATAATTATGTCAATTATATTTATATATTTATATAATATAGTCTCTTATGTAGAGTGTTATATATTATATAGTCTAGATAATATAGGCTATATAAAATCAATTATATAACATTAATAAGTTGTAATTAATTTGTAAGTAATATTTACACTACTATGTAAATGTATAATTATAAAATTAATTGAACTATATTTAACAATTATAATAAATAATTACATAATTTATATATTAATTATATTTATATATTAATGCATTAGTCTAGTATAGAGACTTTTCTATGTTATATTATATTATATAGATTTTAAATTTATATTTCAGTGTTTGCACATTTTAGTATTAATGTAAATGGTGCTTTACTTTTAATTTTAAATTCTAATTACTCAGGGCTGGGGATATAGCTTAGTGGATTAAGCACCTGCCTGGCAAGTGCAAGGTCTTGAGTTTGATCCCCCATACTGCAAAAAAAAAATATTCTAATTACTCATTTTTAGTATATAGGAAAATATCTGACCTTTGCATATTGATCTTGTATCGGCACCCTTAGTTAGTTCCAGGATGTGTTGCTTGTATAATTAAAATCTTTAAAAACAGAATCAATGAGGAGATGGAGGAGAAAGCTAGCCCAGTACACCTGGACATATCATGATGATTAAAATACAATGAAATATTTTGTCACCACGTGTGTCTTTTGTCAATTTCCTACAATGGTTTAGGATTTGTTTTGTCCATTTTGCTAGGGTGTAGATTCATATAAGAAATGGCATGGAATGAACACCAACACATCTGGGGTGAGTTTGTAAGACATAATGTGAATAAGTCCTGTGGACATCCATACAAGAGATCATATGTAATATTGACTAATACTGAACTCTATTAATGTGCAAAGAAAAGAGCATGTAAAACCAGAGAGCCTAGAGAATGATAGGGCCAACAACTGTGACTCGGTAGCAAGAAACGTTAGTGGCAACAGTGTTAGTAAATGGTGGATACTTCTTGGTGTCTGTGCAGAAAGCAGTGCACGCTGAACAGCTGGTGTAGAACAGCGAGGAAGATTTCATTTCAGCACACTTGCCTGACATGCACAGAACAGCATCCCCATCTCTTTTCCTTCTGCATCTTCTCAGCCTGCTCTCCCAGGCAAACTTTCCTCAGGACCATTCTGGAAGAGTATTCTGATAAATGTCCTTCCTGCTGTTGGTTTTGCAATACAGAATGTTCAGGGATCATATCACATAATCAGTATTTTATTTATATGAGACTTCTACAAAGTGTCTTTTGTTCATACACGTCCCGATAGTAGAAATTGTTTTTTTAAATCTATGACTATGTCTTAATATACCTGGCAGAATGTCACACACATAGTAGGTACTAAAAAATATTTGTTTAATGGATTATATACTGCAAATACTGTTATGATAAATGTAAGTTACTGAGTAGCTGAATTGCACCATCACTTTGCTGCATCTAATGACTATAACCAAAATGTACATCCCATTTAAATTTCTGATTTATTTCATCCTTTTTGCTGCCGTTCTTTTACGATAGTAGCCTCGTGGTTTGTACTGGTCATTAAATTTCTGTCTAGAGTAATGAAACGTTAGTGTAGATTTGGTACATTCAGCCCACAGAATCACATTTTTTACATGATCATACCTGGTATGTCTGAGAACAGCTGAATGGCTCCTCTAATGATTCCAGAATACTGCAGTGAATGACAAATTACTGGTGTCTAATATTATATGATCAGTAAATGACTATTATGTGCTTTATTTCTATCCCTCCAGGAAGGCTAGATTATTCCCAAATAGCAGATTGCCATATGAAAATGCCAATATTTACTCTCTGTTGATCCAAGCTAACAATTTAGTAGCAGTCATTTGATATAAGGCACTCTTATGATTTTTTACAAATCAATAACTAGTTAGGAAGAATGACTCTCTAAGGCACGCTGTCATGATGATGCTGACCTTCAGGTCCCTTAGGGTGGGCTTAACAAAGAATTTCTGTGCTGTCAGCCCATGCTATTGTCTGAATAGAATAGAGACTTCATTGTATTTTGCCTCCCAGTCTGATTTTTGGTTAGTTTTAAATCTCAGAACCATAATTCTGAGTTTCCAAAATGAGATTTAGGTAAAAAGTTTAAGTGAAATTAAGAACTATCTGCTAATTTCCTCACATGATGCTACCATGTATGTGGCATTTCTCTTTTCCTGTTTCAAGTATAAGACACAGTTCAACACCAGTTTTTGTTTTGTAGTATGCATCCTCTCTCTTTCTCTGTCTGTCTCTGTCTGTCTCTGTCCCTTTCTCTCTGTTGTCTCTGTCTCTGTCTCTGTCTCTCTCTTCCATCTCCTTCACGCTTCACACTCAGAGTCCTGGCTCTTACTGCAGCCTTTTGTGCCTCATGCTCTTCTCCATTAGCTTTCAGACTTTCGGCCAGGCTTGTTGGGATACTCTGACCCTCTTTATGGAGGCACACACACTCCTTTTTTTCCTCCGATTTTTGACGTCCTTGCTTACGTCTTTCTCATGGCCTGCCCTTACTTCTGCTGTGTAGCATCCAGGAGCACCTAGCTGCCCTCCCCCGCTGCCATGCCACATAGCAAGATGGCTACTAGTCACTTAGTCCCAAATGGCTGCCATGGTTTCTCTTTAAGGCCAATGTCTGGTGGCAGAATTTCTTTAAAATTGGGACAAGTTAGAATAAAAGCAAAGGGGAGCAGAAAATGGTGGGGGAAAAAAGCAAAATAAAGAAAGGAAGTTGAAGAGGAGAGAAGGGAGAGAGAGGAGAGGAGAGAGGGGAGGAGGTAAAGGGAAGGGAGAAGGGAGCACACGGGAAGGAGGCTGAGTTGGATGGTAGAAAGGAAATGCATTTATAGGCAGTGAAGATATTCCTGGCTCCATGTGAAAGGAGCTAGAGTTTTCCCATGTGTTTTCATTCCTGAGCTAGAGTTCTCCCATGCGTTTGCTAATCCCAGAGCCTCATTTACTTTTTACCTGTCTGTATTTATCTTCATACTCAGTCCTTCTTTTGTCCCCTGTGTTAGTCAACTTTCCTTGACTTATATTGAAATATGTGAGATAATTATAAAGAGAAAATATTTATTTTGCCTCAGCGTTTTAGAGGCTCCAGGCCGAGGTCAGGTGGACTCATGGCCTTGGGCATCTGGTGGACATACTGGATAGCCATGGTGGACATTGCACAGCAGGGCAGACTTCTCACCTCCTGACCAGGAAACTATATCCCCAGTGATTTAAGTAGCTCATTAGGGTCTGTTCTAGAGGTTGTACTACCTCACAGCAATACTTTCTTGGGAACCAAGTCTTGAACACATGAGCTTTAGGTGGGGACTTACCCAAAACATGGCTCCCGTCTTGCTTCCCAGCTTAGCTCTCACTGTATGGCTAGCAGCTCTTATCCTTCCTGTTTCTTACCAAGCTGTCTCTCCCAGCCTCGGCATTTAGCTCTCCTGGCTTCTATCTCTGCACTGATAGAAGAGCTGCCAAGATTGCACCGTCCTGTGAAGTGTAAAGCTCTTATGTACTACAAATTTTAGCCTGAAGTCAGTCTGAGAATTTAGGAATAACCATTATGCTTTATAAGGGGGGGGGGGTGTCGGGGAGACGAAGTGAGAGTCAGACTTCAGAGTGATAGAAACATACTTTGGGGAAGTTTTGGGCTCAAAATCCATTAGTAATATTGGGAACCATGTGCCTACATGTAAGAACCTCTTCCTGTTTTAAGTAATGACAATGTGATATTCTTAGTTCTTAATTTTCTAAATGGGGATTCCAGATAGCTTTAGTCATTCATGCCAAGTATATATGTTCTGTTACTGATTAATAATGTCTGCTATAGCCTGAGGAGGTGGGAATGGTGGTCTGTGTGATCTGTATTGGGTCATGTAGTCTTAAAGTTCTTACAAGAGTATTTTGTATTTGTTACAGATATATACTTTATAGATTTTATCTGCCAGAGAGGTCTAACATCCCTTCTTTCAGAAATTTTTGAAATTTAATGATGCTTTATTACTAGATAAATTTATTCCTTTCAGCTTTGGACAGGTGAGCTGACTGTACAAAGGGTACAAGTGTTAATAAGCAACAGATATAACTTTTTCCCATATTAAATATTATTTGGTAATAAAATATTTATCATCTATTGCTAATACAAGGCTGTATGAGAGTATTTGTTGTTGTTTGCTTTTGTTTTTTTTTTTAACAATGTCAAGGATCTTTTGGTGGAGTTACCCAGTTAGTATTAGTTGGGGAAGATAAAAAGATTCCTTTATCTTCTCTAACAACGTATTTTTCCTATGGTATTACATCTGTATATTTCCATAAAATCTCAAAGCTGGAAGGCAATTTAGATGGATTTTGATTCATGTGATTTGGGGAATAAAGATCAGAGATTATGTGAGTTATTCAGAGTTTCGCAGTTAGTTCATGACTTATTTTTCGTTTGCACAAAGAATTGAGCCTTCTGTATGACTGTTCCCTTTTAAAAGTCACAGAGTACCCAGCCAGGCTGTCATCAGAGAGGCAGCCCTAGGTTTGAGAAAGCATCCAGGGTATGTATAACATTGCTGGGCCATTTCAGTGCATGAGAAACATTTGGCACCACAATGGCCTGGTGAACCACGAGGCATGTGACATGAGCTTTGAAGATAGACAGGTCAGGGACAGTATCAGGGCCCTATGGAAGAACAAAGTAGTGGGTCCTATGTGATTACCAGAAACAAAGCCTACGTATTCCCCTCAACTACTACTACTACTACTACACACACACACACACACACACACACACACACACACACACACACACAGGTCACTTTTCCTCACCACCACTGTTAGGTGTGGGCAGAACCAGTTCAGAGGCGTAGGAGAAGGATTAAATCTTTCCCCTGCTGCGTAGTTCATTCTGTGGTGGCTTCTTTTGTCAGCCTTCTCATCATCCTGCCATGTAGACTCATTTTGGTGAGAGGACAGTGATGCGCAGACAGGTAAGTCTTTAGTTCTGATGTACTATAGACCTGAAAATTGGGTGGGAAGTCCTTGTCCTGCTTTCCATAGAAGTTCCTTACAAATGGCAAAATAAACAGTAGGTAGTGCTGTGAGGTTGACAGGGAAACAATTTTTCCCACCTACATAAGAAGCCTCTACTAAGGAGCCTTTTTTTTTCCTTAATGTCCTGTCCTTTATTTCTCTCCTACTTGGTGTGATATTGGTTTTACTACAATACAGCATGGTGGTGTTTTATTTAAAGACACACCTAGTTATTCTGTCTGCCGTTGAACACACTGGACTTTGTGCTAAACTGGACCTTCCATAGGTATCCAGTAAATATATATTTGCATGAAGAATCTCAGACAGATAAGACCTTACTGTGCTAAATACTCCTCAGATTCCAGGAGCCACAGGAGTGCTGGATGCCCTGGTGAGACCCTCCAGAGCTAACTCATTGGCTCTTCATACCATGTAAGAGTAGCTTTTCTAACTCTTATTTCACAGAGAGGAAAGTAAAGCTTAGGGTTCCATGCCCTGAGAGCATGTAGCAAGTATGTAAAAGCTAGGAATGAAACCAGTCTATCTCCAATGCAAAGCCATGCTCATTGTTGTCCCAGACCTTTTCCTGAGTGGGAAATTTGCTTTCCAGAATGACACAGGAAGGGAGTATGATATTATATCATATGCAGGTAAAATGATAGAAAAAAGAAAAAAAATTCTCAATAAATTCCCTCTGAAACATGTGTAGCAGCCCAAAAGAGCAGCTTCCAAGTGTTTTAGTGTTATTATTAATATATTTTTTGGCATTTGCTCTAGTTATCAGAGCCCTTTCAGGCAGGCACTGTGTGGGTCCTTAATATATTTTCATGTTGATTCAGTGCCCCCCCCAATTGTTCTCTCAAGAAGCTGAAATCAGGTCAGTTGTTTAAATACTTACACTGGGCTTTGGGACCTGTTGTGCCCATGCTTTACAGTCTGCTAAAACACTCAGAGATTTACTAGCACTATTCTTCTCCATCTTCCTAGGAGTTGTGAGGGAACTCTAGCATGGAATTGTGTTCACTGCAATGGTGTCGAATTCCTTTTTTATCCATCCATGTTTTCTACATCTGGATTTATTCATTCTGTGGAATTAATCCCAATATCATTAATTAATAGGAACAGCATCAATAATTGAAGCACTGTGTAAATACATAAGTGAATCACAGACTGTCTGGCAAATGAAGGTGAATACATGTAGAAATTTATTACTTAACTTACATTTGGCACTAAATAGACATTTCAGGCAGCTTCACATGCAAGTGCACAATAATGATTTAATGCAAACAAATTACTAGTCAAGTAGAAATGAGTATAGTTGACACAGTAGAATATAGCTCATAAACATAAATATAATAAAAATAATAATGCATGTTATTTACTTGTGTGTTGTTTAGCTACAGCTGCATTCTAGCTGCTTGTAATAAAATTAAAGCAACCGATTAAATACCCATTAGCTGGCTAGAGACAGATCAGATTATAGCAACAATTAAAATCAGTGTAGAATTATGTATTCAATCAGTCTATTCTTGCTTCTGCAAACATCTTGTTGGAATAAAGTTCTTTATTTTACACATGTGCTTTGAGTATGCAAGTATGTTGGGATAACGAGAATTCTGGGCTAATTCAAGGAGGATCACAAGCTGTACTCTGCTTGGCACCTAAGACAGGAGACCTCTGGAGCACATTCCAGGTCTGGAGACAACGTGAAGAGGGGTGAATAGGTAGGTGGTGATGACTGGATGGGTTACGTATGTGGCAGGGCAGCGCTTGCCTGAGCCGAGTGGTTGGAATCATGGAAAATGCTTTCTCATAAGAAGCAAAAGTTTGCATCCCCTGCAGAAAGGGCTAGAAAGCCATAGGTAAATCAGTGCTGGCAATATTTTCGATCACCAGAAATGGGATATTAATGCCTCCAACATAGGGAAAGGTCTTGTGGTCACACACCCATCTGTGTAATATTTCCTCTTGAAGAGATTTTGGAACAGTGGTCTCCAGACATGTAACAATCCCCAAAGTGGAGTGAAAGTCATCTATGTTCTCCTTACATGATTTTTCCAGGTCTGTGTATAACCAGCCAGTTGCATTAGTGTGCCTTTCATTCCCATGTTGGAATATCTGAGATTATTAGCTTATCAAGATAGAAAGTTTCTGAAGGTTCCTACCCAAGATCAGGCTCCCACTGCTTTGGGTCTCTGGCAAGGATGGCATATCCTGGTAGAGCAGTCTTCTTACATCCAGAAAACAATAAAAGAGGCTAGAGTCTTTCATTTCTGTCAGGATGTGGGCAATGGCTGAGTAGGCAATTCTACAGCTTCCACTGATTCTCAGAAGTGCCACCCTGGGGCCCGGTCCCTTAACACATGGGCCTCAGGGGCTACTTAATTATAAACCACAGCACCAGTACCTGGCATTAATATAGTTAATATTTCTTTGCATCAATTCACTTTAAAAATGTTTGCTTAAAAGGACAATTTTCCTCCATTTTAAATGGGGGGTCATGTCACCTACAATGAATAGAAGGGAAACAAAATATACTCAATCAAAAGAAATCATCACAAATTAATTTGAAGTCAATGCTGGTCCAGGATAATAGCTCTGAACATGACACCTACTTTCCCTTTGTTAAAAGGAAAGGAAGATTCGTAAGTGTTGGCTATTGAAAATGTGTGGCAACACATTGAAACTTTCCCTTTGATATAATGAAAGAGACTCAACAGGAATTCATACAGAAATAATGTCATGCTATCTAGCTCAGCGTTATTTAATACTCTGTGTTGTTAGAGGCCTTTTTTGTTTATCCTTGGTGGCCTTGGCCTGTGTTCCACCTGGAAAATCAGATTACCCAGCAAGATGAGCCCTGGATGGGAAGAAGGACTAATAGTCAGCTCGTAGGAATGTTAGAGATCATTCAGGAAAATACCTGGCTTGGGCCGCAGTTGGTGGGTGGAACAGTATGTTTAGTTCTGAGGGTCATTACTGGACCTTCTCCTCTCGGATTCTTTCTTTCTCTCCATTCTTAGGCATGAGCCTGCTGGTGGGGGACACAGCTATGTCCTCCCCTGCAGAGATTACTGCAGATATGATAGCAGTAGACCCATGTTTTCCTTTCTTTCTTTCTTTCTTTCTTTCTTTCTTTCTTTCTTTCTTATCAGCCTTTTAATACTTATTTAAGGCCCATGTTTTTAAAGAATTAAATGCAAGGGTGAAAGAGTGCAACATACTTCACTACTGTTTGCAACCAGGAGATTTTCTCTCCCTCACGGAACATAAGGAATACACTTTGAAAGGAGAAAATTTCAGCAGAAGCAGCAAAATTATCTCAAACCCATACAGGCTTCCTTCGATGGATTTATGCTATTCCAATTTTGGATTCAAAGTTCAAAGAATTAAACTGCCCAAATTTAATTAGCTCCAAGATAACATATAACATAGACTTTTATAACCTAGACATATAAAATATACTAACAATTTAATACAAGTTATTGGGGGAAAAGTAAAGCCTTTATATTAAATATACGTGTTATTTGGAAAAAAAATCTTCATTTATAGACCATGAAAATGTGAAGAAAATAGCTATTTTATTATTAAAAACTGCATTTCCTAGGAGGGCATCGTGGTGGACACCTGTTATCCCAGCACTCTGGGAGGATGAGACAAGAAGACAGCAAGCTCAGGCCCACCCAGTACAGTTTAGCAACTTAGGGACAACCTACTGCAAAAAACCCAGACAAAAAACAAAACCAATGACCTTCAAAAAGCCCAAAACAACAACAACAAAAAACTACATTTTAAAGGGGTTGGATGTGTAGCTCGGTTTGAGGGCCCTGTGTTCACTTCCCAGTACCACCCCATGAAGCACCCTGCATTTTCTTTTTTTGTCATTGATTTCATTACTTCACTATAATCCTGTTCATCTAATATCTTATCTATTCAAATGTCACTCAGATACTAGGCCTTGTTCTATTTATGTGACTGACTCAATTGCAAAGTCAAATACTGTGGTTCTGGGTTTTTGCAAGGAAAATAGTATAACACAGGACACATTTTATAAGATTATTTCATAATAGTCACCCAAATATTCATACACAAATAGTGCAGGAAATCTGTCCACATACTAAGGACCAAAGAATCCAGCTAAGAGCCTGTATCCCATAGTAATTGAAGGCCTAGAGCCCTTAACAATACCTTCCATGAGTCTAACTGGAGGCCTAGAGCCCACAACAATATCTCATGCAGGCCCGTTTCATAGATCTGTGTGGGAAGGCCCAAAGGTCAGTGGTGGAATCCAGAAAGTCTATGCCAGGGAGATGAAGGAACTGTGCTAGCAGGCTGAGGGATCTGCCCTGGAGCCAGGAAGCAACATTCAAAGTTAGAACCAGAGCTCCCCTGAAAAGTACCACAGCCATCCTCAGCAACAGTGAGGTCCCGAGCTCCTCCAATGATGAGGAAAGCTGGGTTCCCATCAGGGAAGCCAGCGTGACAAGTTTCTCCAGGAGACTGAGCGGTGCACCATCTTCCTCTCCAGAGCCAGGAATTGATGACCAGAGTGAAGACCAGAGCTCCCCCAAAGTGAACCAAAGGCATTCTCAGTGACAATAAGGGTCCTAAGCTCCTCAGACAATGAAAATGGCCGAGTTCATCAGGACAGCCACCATGACGAGCCCCTCCAAGAGAACCAGTATCACCTTACAACTTCTAAACAGTTTCCAACAGCTTCTACCAGCTCTCAACAGCCTCCACATTTCTTCCGTTTCACCTCTGCCTCTTATGCTGCTGGCAACAATCCCCATGTGGGCTCCCACACCCAGCAGCATGCTGGTTAAGGTCAGCTGGGGGTTAGGAGTTGACCACCATTTGTCAATCCACCATACCAAGTAAGGATATATATCATTTGGTATTTTGTTTTCTTTTGTACTTCTTTTTGTATTAATTTTTTAAAATCTAGATTATGATTCTGAGACAGAGGGTGAATCGGTGGTTTGTTCTGATGATATAGAGTCCAGTTCTTGTTTATGAAACTCTTCTTTAAAAAACAAAACAAACACCGACACAGGATACAAAAGGAAAGCTATGTCCTCTTTGTTATTATAGTGTCTTTGTGTTTCTCCCCTGTTGTGCATCCGTGTTGCTTCTCTGCGAGGAAGGAGAGCCCCATCCACAGAGCTCCTTCTCCTGTGAAATGGGACAAGTACTGCTTCAATTCTCCCTCAAGGAGAGAAGGTACAAAGGATGGGAGTAGGAGGAAGAAAAGCTGAGTCAAGGCATGTAAGCGCCTTGAGTATTGCACAGAAAATATAATGGGAATAAACACTGCTCTCCATCCAACCTTTCTGTTGCCTCTCTGATTTTCAAACAAACTTGGTTTTCTGCACTACTGCTCACAAATGCATAAATATTTACAAATTTTTAAATCACTAAAGTGAGTGTAGAATTCACAGATTTCTAGTTTATGTGCATGTCAGAATGAAAACAAGAAGTGACTGGTTTGTATGGAAATGTTGAATACGTGAAGTTTACCAGACACATGATTCTGGAAACTAATCCCAGCCACATTTACTCAGTGCCCAGTGAACAGTCTGCCTCTGCTGCCTCAATTAAAAATAATCAACCTCCATCATCCTGATTGGTTTCTCTGAAAATAACCAGCAATTTCCCCAACTTCAGGAAAAGGGATAATGTACTTTTCACTAGGAAGAGATGGAGAGAAATACAGGAAGCCCTAGCCACACATGGTAAGAAGACCTTCATCCTCTAAGAATTCTGCCACTCACCAAGCTTGGAGGCCATGAACGTGAAAATACACTCTTTTACAAGAGACACAATCAAGAAGGCACTGTGTTCACCCCCGGAACCATGTGAAGAGGATTACAATGCCCCCAATTATCTCAGTCACCTGTGTCTTGGTCTAGAAATTTACATTCTGTTAGATAAAAAGAAGCTGATGATTTGTAACTTGAGGAAAGGGCACCTGTTTTGAGGCATGGCTACTGGTGATTAGGTACTCTTCCTCAGGTACTGTGTGGTGGCTATAATACTGAAAGAGGACAAACTTGTTTCTACTTACTCACGAGAGACACTGATAAAATGGGAGGTTGGCTTTAGCTCCAGTGAAGAACATACTGGAACAGAAGGGATTCATAGCAGGCTTTGAATAAAGACCTGTGCCCTTTTGAGAGGGTAGAAAAAGCACGGTCTGTTTGATAGGAGCCTCTGGCAGTGTTGAAGCAGTTTTGTGGTTTTCCCCTGACAGTTTGTGATTCTGACACCTGCATCTGTGTAGGCAACACTGTCCCTTCTGGAGCAATAACTGCTTCTCCCATTATCCCGTAAGACCAAACCCCTCGCAACTAGCCCAACATCCCATCAATCAAGTGTTGACACTGAGGGGGGCGGAGATGACAGGATCCCTGCCCCATAAAACAGGACCGCTGCCCAGGCTCAGTCCCAGCTCTGGGCCCCGCCTCTCTCAGTGGCTCTTTGCTGCTTCCTCTAAAATTAGTTTCACTTTGCACGGGTCTTCTGTTCTGACTCCTCCTCCTCTTTCTACATCAGAGAAAGAGCATGAGCCCAGCGAGCATGAGTCTGGGGAGCAGACCTAGACCTACCCTACATAACAAACTTTGAAGCAAATGCAGTGGGCCACCAATGGAATGGGCAGCCCCACAAAGTAGTGATATTTCTATTGGAAGAATTCAGGCAGACTCAGGATTCTGTGGAAGCAAATGGCAGAGACCATCTTGGGCTAACATAGTTTTTTAAAGGATTTTATTAACTGACTATCAAAGATTTCACATAATTAAAATGGGGGCAGGATTTTCATGCTTAGCATAAGAAAGGCTCAATCAATATGGAATCCACTGGGCTATGGGGATGTCACAGAAGTAGTGCGTGACTGGGAGGCATGTCACCACACTTAGGTTCAGCGTCCTGGGAGAGAAGCTCCAGATATCTGAGCTTAGTTCATATTTGCCTCTGTTTACCACCCAGAATGTGGACACAGGAAACTGACAAGAAGTCTCCAAGGGCCCCTTCTGGTTCTGTAGTGGGATGATCATGCACCTAAGTTACCTTTCTATGAAGACTTAGAGGAAAGTTTTTCAAATGGGAATCAGGAGAGGAAATGGAATAAGGTCTGAGGAGCTACAAATTAACAAGCATGCTTACTGCGGAGGTGGACTCCACATCCATCAAGTACATTGTTAAGGAGGATTATTTACTGGGCAGGAACTTGAGTATAAAGAATTAGACTCTCTGAATCTACACAGCTAGAGAGCAGATCATCCTCAGTTAAGAGTGTGGGTCTCCCTCAGGCCAAGCAGGTATGCTTCGTAAGAACATCCACTGTTTTCTGTAATAACTTCTAAGATCCACTTTCTTCTGAAGGTTTTTATCGGTGGCAGAGCAAACAAATGCTGGTATCATTTAGAAAATGCGCAAGTGCACAGTTGGGGAGTTTCTCTTTATCCCAAGAGGATCCCTTACATTCTCTTAACCCTTCAGGCAACCTCAGTACTTCCACAGGTGAAAACAGGAGCTACTTCACCACACACATCCACTGTGTCCTTTTTAGCACCCCTGTTCATACCTAGAACAGAATTTAGGTCCCAGTGCTATACCATGTTCGTGCTTTTCATCCTGGATCTAGAGTTCCTTAATGCAGGATTCTTGTCTTTAAGTTCTGTAGTTTTAACACATGGCTTGGGGACCAAGAAGAAGAACAAATAAATGAACAAATAAAGGAAGGAAAGGAATGGACAAATTGAAATATAAAGAAATGATAAGCAGAGGCCTCTCAAGAGTTGAATTCTATGTTGGTGTCTTCTCTTATCAGTTTAGCAGTGACGTCCTAATCCATACACTTTCAGGTCCGAGGCAGTGTCAGTATCTCATCTCCTGGTATCTTTCAGGTGCAGCATTTCTCTTGGAAGCTGAAAACATTTTACTTTATTGATTTGTTCTCACTAGAGCTGAGGCATGTGGTAAATAGGCATTTGTTTCTATTATGGCTGTCAATTTTATGATTCCAAATTACTTTCATCATGGTAATTTTGAAGGATCACATCTTTAATTTACAAAGTGAGCTGCTTTGAACAGGACCAAATCAAACCATGCTGCACTGTGACCTAAGCTTTTAGTCTGTGTACGTTGGTACTGGGAGAAATTCTCTCTCTCTCTCTCTCTCTCTCTCTCTCTCTCTGTGTATGAGACTGAGTGTGCCTTTGATTTAGGTATGGACAAAGGAACATAAACGAGCAGAGAAACCCTGAAGAAATAAATAGAATGTTTTAGAGTAGAATCATAAGCAAAAACAGGGAGTCTGAGTGAAATCTGAAAGATCTGGTTACACATAAGGTAACCACTCACTTACCTACCTCCTATGCCTGACTTAACTCTGGCAAGAACAAATCAATGAAGTAAAAGTCCTTTTGCTTCCCAGAGAAAGGCTCCACTGACAGATAAGGAGAGAGTATTCTCACACAGAAGCACACAGGTCAGGACCCACTTGGAGAGGATAGAGAAGGCGCTGATAGATGAGAACTCAACCCTGAGAGGCCTCTGCTCACTACTCCTTTTTCTTTTGATCCATCCATTCCTTTTCTTTCCTTCATGTGTTCGTCTCCTTGGCTCCTGCGCCGCATGTTAAAACTGTAGCAGTGATGGATGACATCGCTTCATTGAGAAGCCAACCCTCGTAACGCTATTCCTTGCTGGCCCTGTCCATTGTGACATACAGCGGTACCTCGGTTCATAGACTTTATTCCTTCCACGATTCTGGACACATGGCCCCATTCATGTTCGTTCGAGGAAGATGGCCATGGTCATCTTCATCATCCTATGCAGAGTTCACAAAAAAGCACAAAATTTTGTTAACTGCTTCTTTTTGTGAACTAAATTGTTCGCAAACAAAATAATTTGTGGACTGAGGTAGCACTCGTATCTGAAATGAAAATGATGATGATGGCAGGATATAATTCATAGGGTTCCTTTTCTCTTTGAGCCGGGGTCTCCCTACATAGTTCAGGGTGGCCTGCACTCACTGGCCTCAAACTCATGGAAATCCTCCTACCTCAGCCTCCCAAGTGCTGGGGTTTACAGGGTTCTTGCGAGGATTAAAAATAAATTTACTGACCCTTAGTTTGTTTCTCATCCCCCAGAGAGCAAGGCCTGGAGGGCAGAGATGAGGAGGGGCAGTGAGCAAAGATTCCTTTAGCTCTGTGCCTTGTCACACAGGACACCCGGAGGATGAGCTCCTTGCGCGCCACTTCTGCACAGAGGAGACGATGGCCGGGGTCAGTGGCAACAGAAGCAGCACTCGGTGTAGCTACACTCTTGAGTGTGATACTCCTGCTCGTCTCTTTCATTCTTTAATCCTTCCTCATTAGGACTTTACCTGCGGCAAAAATATATTTAAGCTCCTCTCAGCTCTTTTCCCGAGATGGAGTTGAGTCTGTGTGAATCCAGATCTAATTACTGCTTTTGTTATTAGCATATGATTTCGTTATAACAATTGGGATCCTGTTTCCAGGACAACCTGAAGTTGACCGAAACCCTTATGTCTCCTTGGTCAGAGTCCTGCTGTGGTGTTGGTTCTCCTCACTTACTCGGGAAGTTCTGTGGTGCAGCCAGCTTTCCTCCCTCACATTGTTTCTGTAAATCCAGGATCACCTGTGCAGTTTCCCTGTGCTAATGTGAAGCTATGTACTTCTAAGAGCCATTTTAAAGCTTTATTCTACCACACAAAGGGCTCCTCTTGCTATAATACTTCCTAGTGCAGAGTCTGATCCCATGCAAAGCACTCTGAGCAACGCCTGGTGCATAGTAGGCTCTCAGTGTTCTTTCTCCTCGTTGCCATCTGTGCCATTTTCATTTTACTGTGAAGACCAAATAAACAGAATGTCTATGAAGTCATTAGTGTATTGCCTGTCACGTAACAGGCGGTCAGTAAATATTAGGTGGTGCTGAAACCAAGGTAATTGCCTTTGATGCGTTGTTTGCTGTACGTACCTTTCATTCCCAGTGCAATTTGCAGTGAGGACAGTTCAGACTGATGGTGCATCCAGGGGCATTTCCTGATGTTTGTTCACCGGAACAAATTTACTCATACTTGCTACTAGGTCAGAAAAGTCATGTCATGTTTTATGTATTCATTTTAGAGTGACGACTGTAGGTTTTACAAGTGCCTTTTTGCTCTTTTAAAAATGTAAACAATGCAGAAGATTAAGACAGCGAAACAGCACCTTGAAGCTTACCCCCCCAGAATTACCCAGTATGAACAGTTGAAGAACATGATTTTTCTCCAAGGGAAGCTCATGAAGGTTATATTCTCTGATGTGCTTAATTTTTAGGAATATCTGATATGTGTTTAAAGATCTCTTAATGTACATATATAGGCAAGAAGATGGTATAATGGGTAAATAAGATAGTAAGACTTAGCATTGTAAGAATAAGACTAACTCAGAGCCCATAATATGCCTGCTTTAAAGATAGAAGCATTAAATTTAATTTTACTTGCATTTAACAAAAGAAAAACAAACTGAAGTATACCTCAATGCATTATTGAGCTTCAGATATATACTTTTTCACTAAAAAACCAATTTGTTCCTTAAGAAGACATTTTAAAAATTAAGAAAAATATGACAATATTAAACAACTGGAGTCCTTCATGAATTTACTTCATCAGTTTAGAAGTTTTATAGCATCAGTAATTGAAGGAAAGATCACACAGTGTCTCAATTTTTCTAGCTGGTTCTCTCCATACCTTTCAGTTTCACTGTTGCTCACATTATTATCAATTCTTTTTGTACTGGGAATTGAACTCCGGACCTGCACTTGCCAGGCAGGCACTGTGCCACTGAGCTGTATCTTTGGCCCTGTTCACATTATTTTTAATCTGACATGTTGTCTTTGTTTGAGCTACTGTAACAAACTATCATAAACTATGTAGCATAGAAACAGCAGGAATTTATTTCTTACACTTCTGGAGGCTACTAAGACTAACCAAGTTCGAGGTGTTGGCAGATGCGATACCTGCTGAGGGCTGGCTTTCCCTCTTGTGAGTGGGCCTTCTGCTGCGTCTCACAAGCTGGAAGTGACTAGCTGCCCTTTGGGGTTTCTCTTCCGCTGGTATAATCCCAGTCCTGAGGACAGAGCCTCGTTCTGTTTTGCAAATGTGACTCTCCTATTTGTTCACACCTGCAGATCCATTTTCTCTAACCCTTTAAACATTCTGGGGTTTTATTTGGACTTAGCTCTTAGTTAGTTATCTTTCATCATCAAGCAATTTCTTTTGCTCTGAGACAGGCTCATGAAGGTTATATTTTCTGACTTGTTTCATTTTTAAGACTATGCGCCATTGCCTGTATACTTGAATAACCAACTTGACTGATAGGACATTCTTGGACACTTTTTGCTCTGAAATTTAGAGACTTTTCTACTTTTCAGATTAAATATTCCTGGGAAACAATGAGGCTGGGCTAATTTTTTTCCCCTGTTGTGACTGACTTGCTTTATTCTTGAGCACTGAAATAACTCTACTTTTACCCTTGTTGTATAATAGGTTAATTAGGATGATAATGCTGATTATTACATTTTTTCTCAGTATATTATTTCTATCCACGGAATTAGTTTTTGTTTTCTTTGTTTTTATTTATTTTTTTTTAATTAAGGGAAACATTAGTAGAGATAGCTCAGCATATTTCTATTTCAGTGTTTTAGGGATTTGAATTATTATTTTGTTGATAAGTTTATGTCTTCCAAATGTATGCTTTACTTGTGTTAACAAGTTCTTTCCTTTTTCTTATGTAGTAATTATACAGGTTGAACATTCCTAGCCCAAAAGTATGAAATCTAAAATGTTTCAAAATGTGAAACTTCTTGAGGTGGGTCTCAGTCAAACTGCAGCATGCTAACAATATTGTCTAACATCACCCTCAGACTGCACTGAACATAACGGTACCTCAATACATTCTCTTTTGTTTAGATTTGAGTCCCTTCCCTAAGTCTTCTCACTATGTACATGCAAATATTCCAAAATCTGAAAACAAAACTCTGAAATCTAAGACATTCTGGTCCCAAGTGCTTTGGTTAATGGATTCTTACCTGTGATTAATTTTGGTTTTCCCATTAGGCTGTTATTTTGGTTTTTAGCTTTGACTTCCCCTGTTTTTGCTTCTTATTATTTTATTTTGTTATTTGGGATTTTACATTGAGCTATACACCCTTAGTCACATTTTCTTTAAATTGTGAGACAAGGTCTTGCTAAGTTGCCCAGTTGTCCAGGCTGAGCTGAAGCTTGGGTCCTCCTGCCTCATACTTCCAGAGTGCTGAGATTATAGGCATGCACCACCATACTTTTATAATATTTTCCAGAGTATTTCCTTAGCTCTGGAATTTCCTCTTGTTCATGTTTTATCTTTAACTTTGAGCTCCTGCTGAAGATTCTTTGCAATTTCTTTATAAAATACCCAAGGGGAAACTATTAATGTCCTTGACTATTTTTTCCCACTGTGTTCCTTTGTCTTTTGTATTGTGTCCCTCTCCTACCTGAGTTCTTCTCTTCCCCCAGTGTATTAATTCTGCGCAGTAGTCATGCCTTTTACTCTTGTCTTCCTCACCGTTAAATTGAATAATGTGAACTAAACTGATATGAATGGCTCTTCCTCTTCCTGGATCTCCTTTTAAGTTTCTTGAAACTAGTTTGTTGTCCTTACTCTTAGCCAGCATTGATTTCCTATGTACTCTTCTGCGGATGTTGGATTTTCAAGGTGTGGTCTTCAGACAGTCTACGTCACCCAGTAGGGGAAACTGAGACCCACCTCACACTTACTGAATCAGAAGCTCTGCCCTGGGCCCAGCGCTCTGTTTTCATAACCTTTCCTAGAAATTCGCGTATACCCTAAAGGGCAGTGGACAATGTAGAATGTGGGCAGGGAAAGCTGTCTGAGGAAGAATGCAGCTGTGCTGGGGACCCTGATCCCTGCTACATCCTCTGCAGTCCTGCCAAGTACCCTGTACTATGCCTCAGCCAGAACCATTCAGCCCAGTGGGCCTTGACACATTCCCTGACTTGGCACTTGGGTCTGAAGTCAGAAATGTGTGGAGGCCCTTCCTGCCCCCGTTGGCAAGGCTATCATGAATTGTCATGTGTGTTGTGCCTGAGTAATGACGCCTTGGTGAGGGAGCTCCCGTGGGACCTAAACTCCAGCTGCAGTGTGTTCACAAAAGTGGTGTTTGGTATGGGGCTACAAAGGCCAGGAGGAGGCTTGCTTTTACTGACTGCTCTATTGAGAGGGCTATATTTTTATAGAGAGAACATCTAGTGTATATACTAGAAGTCCTGCTAAGGCCTTAAAATGATATGTAGGAGCTCCTATAGTCAGTTTTTTTCTCCATTTTGTCCAGGTGTGCCTCTTCAACCTCCTCCCTTCAGTCTATACCTTTGTAAGTTTCAGTGTGTGAAAGTTCTGAAGATTCCATCTTGTACCATTCGTTAGTACAGTCATTCTGTCTCTTGTTAGCCATGGAGGATTGGTTCTGGACCCTCTGTGGATTCCCTAATTAGTGGGTGCTCAAGTTCCTCGCAAAAAAGGGCATAGTATTGAATATAACCTATGCACATCCTCCTGTATATTTCATATTATCTCTAGATAACTTATAATGCATCATGCAATGTAAATGCCATGGGAATGGTGGTTGTACTATATTGTTTAGGGAATGCTGGCAAGAAAAATACCTATGTTTGGTACCAACAGAATTAAAATTTTTTCGCAATTTATGTTTAGTGGAATCTGAGAAGCTGGAACCTGTGGATACATAAGACAGTCTAGTGCTTTTGGGTGGGGTAGGGCTGGGGTAGTTCATGAAGTTGATCTTGCCAAACTTTCATTTACTTTGCTTAGCTTCTACTTTTAAAGATTATAGCATAAGCTCAAGGAACTTTATGGCTTTATGGGTGCTGGTAAGACATTATCCTTTAAAGTCCATGTAATTTTGTGACTATTTGCTTGTTTATTGTGGAGGGAGGAGGATGTTTTTGTTTTCTTTCTCTGCTCTACTGTGACTAAACAAGGACACACTTCATTTTTTAAATTTTTACTAACACAAATAAAAATGGTTATCTTCTGCTTTGCTTCTTATAAGATAGTTGTCCTGTTCTGTAAGCAGCAGATCCAACTCTGAATAACTTACATAGAAAATAGAGAGAGGATTGACAGGATGCTGGGTAGGATATGGAATTAATTTCCAAGAGAACTGGCAACTGACACTTTCAAGAGGGCAAATTTGTACAAATTGGGAAGATACCACCATGAGACGACTGAGTCCTAAATACCTTCTGCACACTGAAGTGAGTGACAGCCCAGCAGCACAATAAAGGGGGCCAGTTCTTTGAGGCAGTGCTCTGAAGTAGTGGGAATTTTCTGTCACCCTTGCCACATGCAAATAGTACTACCTGCACACGTTTGGCAATGTCTGGCAATATTTTCAGCATTCACTACTGGCAGGGGAATGTCTCTGCTCTGAGCACCCTATACACAGTGTGTGGGGCAGACCTCCACAGCAAAGACTTACTGTAGCTGGCTCAAATGTCAGTAGGGTTGATGTGAGGTCAGGAAATGCTGCTCTCAGGAAAGAGAGTTTAGACAGGAAAGCACAGGGGCCATTGAGTACTCCTCAGTTAGCAAAGCTTTCTCATTAATCTGGTACTAAATTTGTGTACTGATTCCATTCTGCCTTCCAGTGCTACATTCTTTTTTTAAAATAAAGTGGCCTTTCAGACAGAAGGATTAAATATTTTAGTTCTTTGGGGTGCAGTTATTGTGACATTGTCTTATCCTTGCATGAACACTCAAAAGTCAATTTTAATTCACCGGAGAAAGCTATGTTAATCCTCCCCTTAATGATTGGGTTTGTTTGTAACTCTAATGAGGTTTTTGAAATTTGACTGCTGTATAATAGTCACCCTAGGAACTATTAAAAAACTTTAATTTCATATTAAAGTTTTAGCTCCAAACTCAAAAGACCTTATCTTTCATACTCACCTCCTTTGTGCAAATTAACAGGTAAGAACTACTCTTCATTTTCCTAATAAAGTTAGTATCTATCGTGGACTGCACTGTTTGCCACTGGGAAGCTGACCCTGTGTCTGTGGACACACTCTTTAACGTCTGTGGACCATAGCATCTACAAGAGACATAGCTTTAGAGAGTTGGAGAGTAGCTGCTGAAACCCTGTCTTTTCTGGTGCTGGAATTCCATGTTACAACTTGCAGCGTCAATGAGCTCTGGCTTCTGGAAGCCTGGGGCTGCCTGGAGTTCTGACTTATGCTGATCTCTGTGTTTTTGGTAGTCAGCCCAGTCCCAGTCTTTATGTAACCTCTGCTTTGCCAGTGTGCCCTCAGCACAATATCATACCACCCTGCACATTAATACATTCTAACAGGTTTTAGATGAACTTTCTCTAAACTTATGAAAGAAAATGGGAACATGCATAGGAAAGTCCCTTGGCAGGCAGCACATCTGTTGGTGATTTGGCAGTGCCGGAGCAGATCCACCAGGCCGCATCAGCAGTTTCTCTCCAGATGTGCAGTGCGTTTGCTAAGCCAACACAGTCATGTCTGAGTTACAAGTACTTCCCTCAAATAGGAGGAAATGTCACTGTTGAAACTCTAATGCTTCAAATTACCACAGTCACAATTCTTAAGGAAAGAAACTAAACTCAAAAGCTATATCAAAAAGCCATTTGGTATTATAGAATTTTTTTCTACAGCCTATAAGTTAAACAATGTTTGACAGTGTTTCTCAGTGCTGATAATGCGTAAAGATGTTTATCTTCATTACTTGCCAGCAATGTGGTATATCATTATATAAACTTGATTTTACTTCCAATTAAACATTTAAAATGCAGTTGCTTTTCTTTGCTCTTGTGACAGGATAGAAGATTAAGTGACTTCCATTGCCCAGTGGAATTATCTATGCTCAAGAATTCTGTTGCTCAAAGATTAAATGCTCAAAAATTAATTTCTGTTGGTGAAATATATTTTTAAATATTATAACCCTATTCATTTGGGAAAATTAATATTCTCCCAAAATGAATATTTTAACTACAATGTGGTAAGTTTTTAATAACTCTGAGATGGGAGAAAACACAAACTAAGAAACTATTCACCATTTTATACAATGGTTACCTTTCTTATAAACAATTATTTTGGAGACTTTAAAGTAAAGAACACATTTACTTGGTTGTACCCATTAATCTGGAAAATCCTGTCTATTGGTTCTTCAAAAAATACCTCTTAGTTTCTGAATTAAGTTCCTATGTTCTCTGCAATACAAAGGCTGGAATGAGATTTCTGCCACGTAGATGTTTATATGAGGTTACATCTTTCCAGACCTTTTTACAATCTTAAAATGAAAGAATATGACTTAAATTTTCTTAGTTTGAATGCCAGTTCCTCTATGCATAGTGCTTCTCAGGCCTTCCCAGTGTCCACAGGAGTCACCAATCTTTTCTTTTCTGTCTTTGTGTTATTCCTTATTTCTTTGTATATGGTAATCTAGTTTTTGTTGTAGTTATTGTTCTTTCAACCTACTAACCTGTGACTCCTGCTCCAATGTCTCCTGGCTATTTTAGTTTCTTTGTATACAGAGCATATGGCTGGGCTTTATCAAAATGGGGTTCAGATAAAGTGAAAAAAATGAAGCTTAGTTAGGTTGATAAGATAGATTTTACAGAGTTTGATAAGCTTCAGACTGCATTAGAAGAGCCTAAAGATTTCTCTTAAATCTTGACACTTAATGGTCCTAGTTCTCTGTTATTTTTTTGCTGATAAAGACTTGGATTTAGCCATCACTCACATCCTTCTAGGACCTACTTCAGTTGTTTTGTGTCGAGCTGGGTAATTTGTTTGCATTGTAATTGATCATTTCTTTACAGGGTTACTTTGAAAAAGCAGTATGATATGTTGAAAAGTGGGTAAGGACTCCTGAGTACACAAGACCAGAGTTCAAATTCTACTTCTGCTTCTCTCTAGCTGCACAACTTTCCACAAGCTAGTTGTAATGACTGATACATTGTGTCAACTTGAGAAGTTGAGAAGTTTAACTAAGTGACTCAGCAGGGGGCCAAGGTCCTCATTTTTAAACATCCTGAGCCTGTGCAAGAGGACAGCATGGAGATGGTGTGAGTGCTGCACCCCCACAAGGCTGGACGGCATGCATATGATAGAAGGGAGGAGAAGAGGCTCATTTGCCCCCAGCCCCTTTTTATTCTTGTTGCTTTTACTGTCTTCTGCCACCATGAACAGCTGTCCCTGTGCCATGCCCCTTTGCCTGGGAGTCAGCTGATTATGGACTGAAACCTCCACAAAGTGTGAGCTAAATAAACTTTCCTTCTTTAACTTTGGGTGTTGAGTATTTTGCTTCAGCGATGAAAGAAAAGTAACTAAGACAGAATTTGGTACCAGGAGTAGGAGTCATTGATGTGCCTATACTTGACCAAGTGTTTCAGGAACCTTTTCAAACGGCTTGTGGGAAGAAATTGGAAAGGTTTGGAGATGTTGCCTGAAAGAGCAGAGCTGGAAGGCCTTAGGTTGTTCTCTATGAGAGAGTCTGGTCAGAGCTCAGAAGACCAGAAAACTGGTAAAGACCAGGCTCGGGAGGTTTCTGCTGGGAAGTAGGACTACACTGGATGCTGGGCTGCAGGTATGTGTGTTATGGCTTGACAAAAAGTTGGTCTTGCCTAGAGACTCTGCTTGAGACTAAGGCTAAGGGCAGCAGACTAATGAATGGGGCAGAAGAAATTTCAAGGCAGTCAAATATTGAGGAGGTGACATGGCTATTGTTGGGGGTTTTCAGGCAGGGTTATTTTGCAAATAAAGAGCAAAGAGACCAGCAAGATGATTTAAAATGTTGTGAGTTTGGCCAGAAAGGAAGCTCCAATAAAGCTGTGGACTACAAAGATAGAGCTGAGGCAATCTCGATTGCTGAGAAGGAACAGTATAGAAAAGATGCCCTGAAGGCATCACAAGAAGCAGCAAGTCTCCACCCTTTGCAGCCTCAAAACTGCAAAGGTGAAGGACTTTGTTTCAAGGAGAAAGCTGCAGAGCAGCATATTTCAGAATGGTGGCAGCCACACCAGGTTCCAGAATCGTGGCAGCATAGAGAACTTGTTCCTCTGTTTTGGATTCAAAGTGCCCAGAGATCCAGGCACGCAAATCCTATGGCCAAGACAGAGGGAAGGCTACTGCTCCAGCAGACCTTCACGTTATTCACATGGTGCTGGTTTTAGTTACATGCAGAATGCAAGAATTATAAGGTTAAGATTTCCACCCTGATTTCAGAAGACCTGGGAGGCCGGGCAGTATGCCCCAGAGAGGGCAGTGTGTGAAGCTGTAAGGGTGAAGGCAAAGGTGTTGTGGAGACCCCAGAGGTTTGGAGAAGCCAGGAATGTGGATCATCTGAGGAAACCTGCGAGGAGGGAGCAAAGCAGGGCCAAGAGAGAGGTCAGCAGAAGTGGCATGGGGTGGAGCCACTCAAGCCCTCTGGGGCTCACAATTTGCTACAGGTTGCCTTAGAAGATGCTCACAGGGAACTACAGGACTTAATGTTTGCCCTGCTGGATTTTAGACTTCCTTTGGTGCTCCTTTGTATCCACCTGTTTGTAACTTTTGGAATGAAAATGTTTATCTTGTGCCATTGGATGTTGGAAGGATTTACCTACAAATGTGTACAGGGACTTGCAGCTAAAACTGCCTTATGTCTTGGAGGAAACTTAGGACTTGGACTTTTCAGCAGTACTGAAACTGGCAACTTGTGCAGAAAAACTAAATGCCTTTTGCATAAAGGAATGTGAATGAGCGTTTGGGGTGGCAGAGGCAAAATGTTATGGTTCTAATGTAATATAATGTTGATAGATAATACTGGTTCTTAAGGATTGTTATATCTATGTTCAAGCTATGAATTGCACATCAAAGGAAATAACCAACAGAGTAAAAAGAAAACCCACAAATTGGGAAATAATGTTAGCTAACTGTCTCTCACACAAAGGATTTCTATTTAGAATATATAAAGAATGAATCCAGAGCCCCAAAATTTAAAGACCCAATGCAAAAATAGTCCTCTGAGATAAATACATACTTCTCAGATGAAGAAATACAAATTGCAAGTAAATATATGAAAAAATGTTCAACACTGTTGGTCATTCAACAAATGCAAATTAATATAACACTGAGATTCCATTGCACCACAGAAAGAATGGCTATCATAAAAGAATTACCCAATAACAAATACTGATGGGGCTATGGAGGGAAAGGATCCCTTCTCCACTGTTGGTGGGAGTATAGATTGGTACAACCACTGTGGAAATCAGTGCAGAGATTCCCCCAAAAATCTAGGATTAGAGGTCCCATTCTACCCATCTATTCCCCTTCTTGGTATTTTCCCAGAAGAACTGAAAATATCATACCACAGTGATATATGTGCACCCTTGTTTACAGTAGCACAATTTGTCATAGGTAAATCTTGGAACAAACCAAATGCTCATCAATCAAGGATTGGGTAAAAAAGATGTGGTATTTTTATACAATGGAGTATTACTCAGCTATAAAGAAAGATAAACTTGAGGTTTTTATAGTTAAATGGATGCAACTAGAGACCATACTTACAAGTGAAATAGATCAGACCTGCGTATGTAAACATCATATTGTCTCCCTTGTGTAAGAAGCTAAAAGAGTAAATATGATCTAAAAGGTACAATAGATATTATGAAAGGGAAAGAAACTGCTCAAAAGGAAAGAAAAACTGGGATGGGGGAATGGAGAAACAAAGGAAGGGAAAAATACATATATATATGTATATATGTACACATACACAAAATAGCTAATTATACTACTAATTTCTATTAGTTCATTGAAAGGAACAGTTAGTGCTTATACTGTTTGATCAATTTTATGTGGCTATATCTGGTAATCTGAGCAACTACTTTGAAGATATTAATATGCAATATAATAATCATTATTAATTTCCTATCTTGTTTTGAAATTCTGTATCATCTTTATTCTCTTTAAAGTAGAAAAATATTTTTAACAATCAGGGAAGAGAGAGGGGAGTTGGAGTCTCTATTTCTGTCTAGAGACTGGTTAAAGAAATATGTCTGGTTGCCAAGTTGACGAGGGGTGGATTGTAATGGCTGATATTTTTTGTCAACTTGAGAAGTTTTGAAATTTAACTAAGCAACTCAGCAGGGAGCCAGGACCCCACTGTGTAAACATCCTGAGCCCGTGGAATGGGTGACCACAAAGGTGGTGTGAGTGCTACGCCCGCCCTGGGGGATGCAGCTTGCTTGCAGTATATTATTTTTAAAGAACTTTTTTTTTTTTTTTTTTTACTTTTTGAGACAGGGTCTTGCTATGGAGCTCAGGTTGACCTTGGACTCACCATGTAACCTTGGGTGGTCTTGAACCCATGGCGATCCACCTACCTCATTCTCTCCTGGATTGCTTACAATATATGGGAGGAAAAGAGGCTTGTCCCCGCCTCCTTTTTGCTCTTGTTGCTTTTGCCATTTTCTGCTACCTTGTATTGCTACACTGCCTTAGAGCCAGCTGATTACCCACTGAAACCTCCACAAGCTATGAGCTAAATAAACCTTCCCTCTTTAATTTGAGCATTAGATGTTTTGTCTCAGCAACGAGAGAAAAGTACCTAAGACACTAGTGGACCTACAGGAGCCTCAGATTTCTATCTGTGAAATAATGCCACTATTTATTAATCAGAAACATAATGATTAAATATTAGCTTATTATTTGCTATATAATAATTGTGTAGTAGTTCACATTCTTTTTATTATAAATAATTAAAAGGATTTAGAGCTCTAGAAATGAAAGGTCATGAAAAGAGTCTTTTTTTCCACATTGGTGTCTGACACTGACTTTGACTTCTTTTGTTACACTTCTTCTGTTTCCCTTGTTACTTTATTTTTACCTTTTCCTTCCAGAATACAAAGATGTACTGCAGCTCTGCAGCCCTCTCTTGTCCATGAGCATAGGAAATAAGATAGGAAGGGTGCCAGATAAGATAATTTTTGAAGTGGAACATCAGAAATATTTCTAGTAAATTTGAGTTTTGCTGTCATCCAGATAGTTCAAACTACTTGTTTTTCACTGACCTATCTGAAATCAAATACAGTGGAAGCTGTACAGGGGAACAACACTGGCACTTGTCTTCTAATTGCTGGGTTCATTCAAATTTTAATCAGCTCCTGATGAGAATGATCATGACAGCCAGAGTGTGCGGCCTTGTGTGCTGATGTGCACGTGACCATCATGTTCCTCTGTAGGTGCCCCACACCAGCGCACGTACCTGCCAAATATTCAGTACAATTCTTCAACCTGGTGATACAATAGGTAAGCACAGGTCAAATGAGAAGTGAAGCCCAAAGGTATGGGTAACCTTGCTGCAAGGCTGCATAGAAACTCTTGTAGGGGTGACTCAAACCTCCAAAGCAAAACATGCTTAGTCTTGTCTGTTTTGGAGGTCCCAAAGGAAATAGCCACTGGAATGGAATTTGAGAGCTTATTTGGAGGTTGTAGCAGGGGAGTGCAGCTGCTCATATACCGCTGACCAAGGAAAACGTCCTCCTTCATCAGGGGTGTTGTCTTCCTCGACAGAGACAGAGCATGCCGCTTCTGGAGGGACACACGTGGACAGGTGAGGGAGGAAGGGGACACCCGCCTAGCCAGCCAGATCAGCTGAATCAGCTCTGGCAATCAATGGGGTGACAGATAGCCCTCACATCCTGGAAAGGATTTTGAACACAGGTCAAATTTCCATAGTAGAGAGAACAAGGAATTGGTAAAGGAGAATGAACAAGACTAAAAGCATAAACTATAGCTGGGCTGAAAAAGATCGGTCCTGAAGAATGGCTAGAGCAGGGGCAGAAAGGCTGAGATTGGAGAAAATGTCATGGCAGGTCAGTGTGCAGCCAGATGGAAGCACGAGTCACTTGGAAAGCGGCACTATGAACGTGGCCCAGGGGAAGAAGCCAGCAATCAGCAATGGGCTTGGAGGAAGAGACTCTGGAGATAGAGTGTGTAGATGATTCTTTCAATAGCTTTTGTGGTTAATTACTGGAGAAAAAGAAGTGGGTAATTTGCAAGTTCATCATGGGTTAATGCTTGTTTATTTATAAGAAAGAGACAACATAAAAATTGAAAGAGGACTCAGGAGAAATGGAAAAGTGAAGATAAAATGGAGAGAAGAGAGGTTTTCTAAGCCGTAGAAGTTGGTAAGAGGTGTTTTGTTATACTCCATGTATAATTCAAAGGCTTAGCTTTCAGTTTTATTATAAAAGAAAACACATTTTGCATAAAAGAGTTTGGTGACCCACCATATTCTTTCTCTTTAACACATTTGTCAGTGAGTTTTGCCAAGGCAGAAAATAATGGCTGACATGGTGCCCTCAGGCTTGATCCTTACCAATTGAATTCTCCTTCCTGACGTTTCACGTTCCTTTGGTTCCTCTTCTTTTGACTCACCCTTGTCCCTTCCATTTTCTTGATGCCTGCTTCTTCTGACCTAGAATTGGATGCTAGTGGCTCCTGTCCTTTTAAGTTGTTCTCCTAATTTCTAGGTCTTGACTGCCTAATTCTGTGTCAAACTTTAATGCAAGTGAATCCATCTGTAATGATCCACTTTCTTGGCAAGGTCTGGATGGATCTTCCTTTTTCCTATGCTGTCCTTACAGCAGTCCCACTCTTTTTTTTTTTTTTTTTTTTTTTTTTTTTGCGGTACTGGGGATCGAACTCAGGACCCTGCACTTGCTAGGCAAGCACTTATTCCACTGAGCTATATCCCCAGCCCCAGAAGTCCCACTCTTTGTGGGCCACTTGGTGCCTTGGAACTGTTCCTTTGTTGGACACAGAAAAGGATGTAATAGATTGCAGCTAAAGGTCCACAGTGAAGGAGGCAGAATACTTGAAAAGAGTGCAATGGGATTGTGTGCTGAGGTGCACGTGACCGTCATGCTCCTCTGTAGGTGCCCCATACCAGCGCACGTTCTAGGCATTCTAGTGGCTAGAATGAGGGGCAGTTTTTCTTTAGCAAGACAACCCTAGGAATCGGGAGGGTGAAAATGCTGCAAAACTGAAGGGAGAGCTGGGGGCATCTACTGCAGGTCTGTGCAAACCAAAGGGCTCGCAGAAAGCAACAGAGACCAGCCAAGTGAGAGCAAGTAAAGGCTGGTTCTTCTGAGCTTGCTAGAACAAGGGCATCACCACCATCTCCTGTGGCTGGCAGACACTGAGAGGCAAGCACGAGGAAGCTTTACAGTGAGAGAGAAAACAGACTGACCTGAGAGGGGCCATCCTTTGTGATTGGCTAGGGAGCTTATTTGACTTTCTCTGGTTTGTCTGAAATTAGAAATAAAGGACAAATCCTGGAGAAACATGTAGGTATTTGTTGGGTATGATTATTTGGGGCCAGTCAGTGTGTTTGTTGTACTTACGTTCACTGGACTTGCTGGTGATTGAGGCAGTGTTTTATGTAAGGTCTGGCCATTATGTACTGCATATGCAATCTCTCATGGGCTTGAATTACAAGAGTGTTTTCACTGTGTGTGTGTGTGTGTGTGTGTGTGTGTGTGTGTGTGTGTGTGTACCACAGTTTGTAGTAGAGGTTTAACTTGGCCTGGCCATATTTGAGTTAAAATGGATGCTACCATTCCAGGTGGCAATGTGTCTATGCCCATTTCCATAGATTTTCACACATCCCCCTTCAGAAATTAAGGGGACTAGCTTCTCTACAGAAAATGGGAAGCAATATTTTTTATCAAGGTAAACTTCTATGGAAACATTAAAAGTAACACTCAAAATCCTTTTGTGTTTACTCCAGTACAGTTCTCAAAGCAGCTCTGGATTTCAGAGAAGCCTAATTAGTTTCATATACCATGAACAGTTGATAAAGCATTGGGAAAATTCACACCTATAAATTTATATTACTTGAGGGAGAATATTTGGTCTTAGAAATATTAATGTAGCCTCCCATCTCATCTTATAGGTGTTAGTGTTATTTGTGAAGAATGATTTGATTGTGTTTCTGACCTACCTAAGAATGGGGTACTAGAGAGAAGGGTTTTCGCACACTGGCTGGCACTGCCCTCTCAATTCTGGAGATCTCAGACTGACGGAAAAGCCATGTGTTCCTGAGAGTGTTTTAGCTGGGCAGCCCTTTGCTCTGCTCAGCTGCGATCAATAGGCTGGAGTAGCAGAAAATCAAACATGGTGTCAGGCAACTATTTGAAGGGGGCAGCACATACAGTTGACACATAGCTATACTGTACTCTGGGAATACTTTTTTAAATTAAGGTATTTGTTATCTTATTTGAGCAGCAAAATTTGAAAGTTACCAATCTAGATAGATAAAATGGAGAGTCCTGGGTAGGGCTAAAATCCTGGCTCTGAAGGGTTTCTATCAAAACAACAGTGCAGGTCTACTATTGCTCTGATAGAAACCCCAAATTCCTTTCTTCAGTAACACCTGGGCATGTGTGAATTAATATGCCGGCAAAAGTTGTTATAAAGAAGTGTCAAGTCACTTGGGTTAATGCTGTCCTTTATAATATTGCAATACAGTATTGATGCAAAGTAATACTTTCTTTAGACTTACTGATAAAAAGAAATAACCTTCAGTATCTACATTTTATCAAGTCCGGTCTTGTCTGTGTTCTCCAGAGTACAAAGGGGAGAGAGTACAGTGGAGGTTGGTGAACTAGAGATTACCACCTGCACTTGTGACATTTATCTGGGTGAGGATGAATGAGAGTAGGTGCCACTCATTTAATGAATGTGGAGAAGCTGGAGAAGGGCTCTGGTCTACCATGTCTCTAGTAACAGGCAAGCAGCTCCTTCTGCCAGTCTGAGCCATCAGTTCAGGCTCGGGCTTTGCTGTTGCTGCAGGACTTCTTCCACTCCAGGCACAGCCACCAGTTGACCTTTGCTGCAACCGTCAAGGCAGTGCCCCCTGTCAGGCACTGTGACATACTTGGAGTCCTGACAGTGCTACGGGTTAAAAAGGGGCGAAGATTTCCAGGAACGTTTACCATCTTCAAAGTCAGGCCATTCCTCTGCTTATGACTTTTCCCTCCCTTGGTGAATCCAGCTCTATCCCTCCTATGAGCCTACATTACCAATGGGACTAAAGATCATATTTCTAAGTCTCCTTGCTTCTGGATGTGACTGTATAACTAACTTCTGGCCAGTGAGAATTACAATGGTATCTATGAACACTGGAACATGTCCATAAAGATGGCAGGCCTGGCTGACTCCGTGCCTCTACCTAGGCAGCAGGAGGGATGGTTGCAACACCATCTTTGGGTCGAGAGACTAACAACCATCCCAGAGATGAGGAAGCAGAATCTGGATAGGTCCAGGGTTTAGATGACCGCAGAGCCAGCACTCAGACCCATTCTGGTATGCTGATCCCCAGGTATATTTGGGGTTTTAATCTCTTTTCGCATTGCTAAGTCAAAATACTGCACACCCAAAGTTAAAGGAAGAATTTATTTTGGCTCGAGGTTTATAGAGATTTTAGTCCATAGTTTGCTGGCTCCAAGGCAAGGTGCCATGGCAGAGGGATATCACAGGGGAGGAACAGTTTACAGCGGGGTGGGCAGTGAGCAGCAGACAGCAGAGGCAAACCTCCTTTTTCTTTTTATCCTATCTGGGCTACAAGCCTTTTTGTGTGGTGTCACCTACACTCGGTGTGGACCTCCGCATTATCTACACCCAGAACTCTGCTAAACCGATGGAGACTCATTTAGCTATCACACTCTTAACCCATATTTACACAGTGTTAATCCACACCTGATGCCCTCAACCCACACCCACATACCCCAGACCCCGCCACCTCCAAGAGGCCTTACCTCCAAGTGCAGGAGGTTGGGAGGGGACATGTAGATACAAGCCGTAATAATAGTGAAGTAAAACCATGTCTGCTAATGTTTTTTGTTTGCAAATGTTGTCTTTTATTGCATGTAGCTATGTTTGACTTTTAACTAATTATATGTACATGTATACTGCCTGTCCTCCAGCAAATCTTGTCCTACATGAATTCATAACATATCTGTGATTATGGATAGGAGATGAAATCCTGGTTCTGCATGATTTCTAACAAACATTGCTGGTCTGTTCTGCTTAATTGTGATCAGACCCATGGAATTCAAAATCCTGTAAGTATATATATAGCTTCTAATTAGTAGGCCATTCAGTTAAATCGTTTTAGTAGTCTTTCCTTAAGTGGCAATTTTAAAATCTGATTTTTCCTTTCCTTTTCTCCCTATAAATTATAAATTTAACATATTAGGTGTTCTGACTGGTGTATAGACTGTGTAACCAAGTGACAGTAGATTAATTCCCCTGAATTCATTGCACTATGGTAGAAGTCCACATTTCTTCTTCTGTCTCCCTCCTCCCAAATCTCTTATGTGAAAGCCAAATAATTTGCAGGTCTTTGTAAAATTCCTGCCATGGGGTAGAACCAGACAATTCTCCAAACAACCCAAGTTAGAGTGAGTCAAAATTGAGTAATTTCTTTACGGGAAGTACTGTCCTCTACAGGTATTTGAATGTGCAGACTGAAAACTGAACCTCAGAAGGCTGATTTCATTTTCCTGTTTGCTATTTTCATCTTGCCTCATGACACTGAATACTCAAAGAGCTACTAACTTTAGTCCTACATGATGCAGGGAGGGCTTGGTGATAGACCTGAGTTTTGAATTGTTTTCCTGTAAGGATTACATTTGATATGCTGGATATGATGTGTATGTGTAAGGGTTTATAGCAAGTGAATTTATACAGCTCAGTGGCTGTTTTTCCTTGTTGACATTCTTTGGGGATTTTGTTTGGCACCAGTTTTTCCTTTTGGGGCTCCTTGCTGTCAAAATAATGTAAACACCAGGGAAGGAAAATATGTCTCAGTCTGTTAAGTCCATCATCTTCCTCTATGACTCTCTCTAATTAGTTTCTGAAAGTTTTACATGAAGAAAAGGAAGGCCTCAAAAGCAGAGGTCTGTGCTGTAGTTTAATGGCACAGTGGGGAGGTTAGGCCAAGTGGGGATTTAGAGGGCAAAGTCTCCTACCTTCTGTAAAATAGCTGGTTTTTCAGAGTTCGTAAAATTATATGGTATTTGTGATATAAAATAGGTTTCACTTTGAAAGTTGTGCGGTGCTATGCATTCCTTTTATTCTGACTGGTGGTCTTAGTCTTCAGAAAACTCTATAGGGATTTGCTTTGCATCATAAGGACTGTGTGTATACCAATCCTCCCTCATTACAGTTCAGGAGGGTCTTGTGGTACTGGGGACTTTCCTGGAGATTGCGATGAAGCAATAGTATTTCCATGATTCTGTCCATTTTCTCTCCTGCTGGAGAATAAGTTTAGACGTTTCTTCTGGAAGCCTTCCCTGACTCCCTCAAGGGTTGATCAGCATTTTCAGGGATGTTGCTTTCTCTGATGCTCTGCCTTCTGGGTTTCAGTCAGCTGTTGACTCAGACACGTCCTCCTTTGGGCTTCCTTGTCTGTTCCTAGCTCGGGGGCAGGGTCTCTGCCTTGCTTGCTTGGAAGGAGTGTTAGCATCCCACGGGTGCGATACAATTCCTGAGATGAGCAACTTAAGGAGGAACAATTTTGTTCCAGCTCGAAGTTTCAGACGTTCCAGGCTCCCTCCTCCTGACTTGTGGTGGGCAGAACATGATAGACAGGGCGCGGAAGAATAAAGTTGCTCAGCTCGTGATAGCGAGGCAGCAAAAAAAGGAATGAAGGGGCCAGGATACACCCTTCAAGGGTGTAACCCCAGTGACCTACTTCTTCTGACTAGGCCCCACCTCCTAAAGTTTCTGCCATCTCCCAGTAGCCCATTAAGCTTTGAATCCACCAATGGATCCATCCATTCATGAATTTGGAGTCCTTGTGATCTAATTACCTCCCAGAGCCTCTGAACACTGCTGAACTGGGGATGAAGCCTTCAACGCATGGGCTTTGGAAGACATTTCAGATCCAAGCCACAGAAGAGCTGTTGTGCCTGCCACACAGTGAGTGTCCAACAAGCATGTGCTGAATTAATGTATTATCCTACAGGGACTTAGTCTGTTTATGGAATAAGTTTTTCAAGTGTGCACATAGAAGTTGCAAAATAAATAGTTGTTGATTGGATTCCCTGTGCTTAAGTAATTCCCCGTTGCAAGGCAGGCACCTCTGAAAAGGCTCATTAGTGGTTTGGGATATTATTTACAACATTAAAGCATTTTTCTGAAAGTGCATATATATTATGCCCTGTATGCTCCTAAGTGCATAGACTCAGTAAAAAATAAAGAAAAAAACGACAAAAAGTCATCAGAATTACTGGAAGAAAGAGCATGTTGTCTGTCATTGCCTGGGATGATGAGTAGAGGTAATGGGCAAAGAGAAGTTCTAGCTGTCTGTTGTGACAAGCAGGGATAGCAGTAAGTTTTGATTATTTTTGAATTCATGAAGCAGAACATGGCATCTGTGGTAGATTCTATCTGAACACGATTCTTCTTGCCTATTAAGGGCACTTGTTCTGGAGCATGGAAGACTTGGGCAAGGTAAATATTTACAGTGATTTTTAAACATTTTTGAGTGGACTTTTTTTTTTTTTTTCTTTGTAGTACTGGTGATTGAACCCAGGGCCTTTTGGTGAGCTACATCCTCAGCCTTTTCTACTTTGAGGCAAGGTCATATGAAGTCACTAAGTTGCCCAGGATGGGCTCAGTCTTGCAGTCTTCCTCCCTCAGCATCACAGAGTACTAGGGTTGCTATGGTGTGGCTACTCTGCCCAGCTTAGTTCTAGTTTAAAATGAATAGCTTGATAAGATGTCTTCTACTTTTGCAGTTTATTCCTACATTTTCCAAGACCAAAATCCAAAGAGGATGCCAATTAGTAGTCTTCTAGATCTGTAATTTCCCTTTGCCTATGTTTGCAAACAGAAAAACTCGTTTGTGAATTCACCCAGAATGGAGGAAATATACTTAACTTATGCCAGGATAGTTCGGTCAGAAAGTGGACACAAATGAATCAACATGTAAATGCAGAAGGATGCATGCAGAATCCAAAAGAGGAGCTTCTAGTCAAGCCTAGAGGGAATCAGAAAGGCTTCAGGAGAAGGAAGTCTAACAAGATTTCTTTTTCAGAGGATTTATTCAGGAAAAAAAAATAGGATCAAGGAAATGCAACCCTAGAAGTTAACCTAGACCCTGTGTCACTGTCTTCATTCTCCAAGAGAAATGTAGCTGCCAAAGTAAGTTCATATTAGCTGATCAGCACTTCCTCTAGTAAAAAGTCACTATGGCAAAAATAAAGAAGAAATACAGTGTTTTGATGTGGGCACCATAAAAGCAAATGGCATTACATACTATTAACAGAAGTTTAAATTGCTACAACCTCTTTGGACAGAAATCTGGCAGTATTTAAAGTAAAAATACACATATCCTCTGCCTCTTCAATTTTACTCCTGCGTGTTTATCCCAAATGCTCACAAATGGGCAAAGATATGAGTAGATGTGCCATGTAACAAATCATTTGTATTAACAAATTGAATGATAAAAATCTGAATGTCTAGCAAAAGTGACAAATAATTTAAAGTATATCGGCATTATGTAGGACTGTGGTGCTATTAAGAATTTATGTCAATATATGTGTAATGGGAACATGATATTATTGAGGGGAACGTGAAGGAGAATGGAGGTATAATGGCTTCTTCCTCTTGTGCTAGCAGAAAGGAGTGCATACCTCTGTGTGATTCTGCAAAGTGTGTTTACAGGGTGCAGAAAAGAAGTCACTGGGCCTGAGAGGACTGGAGTGGGAAGGAAATTTACTTTCCACCATAAGCTTCAATGTGTTACCATGTGCTTGCATGCATGATGTGGTATATACATTGATGCTGCAACACCACCATATGTCATTTAAGATGTGTTCTGAGAAATATGTTGATTTCACCGTGTGACCATCACGCAGTGTAGTTACACATACCAGAGTGGCTATAATGTCATTCAGTTGCATACTCTTATGGGAACACTGTCATAGGTGTGGCCCATCTTTCACCAACATGCCATAAGGCAGCACCTGGCTATGATATGTGGATGAATTCAAAATTATTTTTTTGTTTTTAAATTTTTGTTACTTTAAAGGAGTAGTAAAAGAAAAAAAAAGAACAATAGCAGCATATCAACATCACAAACATAAACAAAATAAAGCAAGAACATTAAAAATGGTACCGGGTTCCAAAACAAAATGAAAAGAATTAACAGTAGTTGGTATATATTATTATTTTCAACTTCTTTGTTCAGATTACCAGATGTAATAATGGAAGACTGTTAAAACCATTAAAGAGAATAAAACAATATTTATTAGATAAAACATTAAAGATAATACAGAGTTTCACTAGACAAGATGGTAGGGACTCACCAATGGTTGTTACATTTCATACAGTTGTCTTCAAATCAGTTGCTCAGATTACCAGATATAAGCATGCAAAATTGGTCAGAATATAAAAAAAATTTAAGCATTAACTGTTCCTTTTAATATACCATCAGACACTAGCTATACAGTTATCCAAGCTATTCTTCTATACGCATCTACTTATTTATCTAAATATTTTGCCTTCTTTCTTTTTTCTTCTTTCCCTCATACCAGTTGTTCCTTCCTTTGAGCAATTTGTTTCCCTTTCATGCCATCTACTGTACATTGTGAATTTTACTTACTCTTTCAGGTTCCTACACCAGAGAGACAATATGATGTTTACACATGTGGGTCCAATTTATTTCATTTATGAGTATGGTCTCTAGTTACATACATTTACCTGCAAAAGCTTTGAGTTTATCTTTTTGTATAGCTGAATATTACTCCATTTATAAAAATACTGCATCTTTTTTACCCTTTCCTCAAGTGATGGGCATTTGGGTTGTTTCCATGATTTAGCTATAACAAATTGTGCTATATAAACATAGGTGCACATATATTGCTGTGGTATGATGTTTTTTGTTCTGGAAAAATACTCAGAAGGCGAATAGTTGGGTTAAGTGGGGCTTATAATGCTAGTTTTGTGAGGAATCTCCAAACTGATTTCCACAGTGGTTTCACCAATCTACACTCCCACCAACAGTGCAGTAAGGTTCATTTTTCCTCACAGTCTCTCCAGCATTGGTTATTGGTTGATTTTTTTATGATAGCCATTCTTTCTGGGGTGAGATGGAATCTCAGTGTTATTTTAATCAGCATTTCTTGAATGACTAAAGATGTTGAACATTTTATCATATATTTATTCACCATAAATATTTCTTCATATGAGAAGTATATATTCATCTCAGATGCCCATTTTTGGATTAGGTATTTGAATTTTGGGGGCCTGAACTTTTTCATTGTTTATATGTTCTAGATAGAAGTCCTTTGTCTGAGGGGTGAATCCCACTTGGTCATGATGTGTAATCTTCTTGATTGTTTGTTATGTTCTGTTTGCTTCTATTTTATTGTGAATTTTTGCACCTATATTCATTAGGGACATTGGCATGTAGTTCTCTTTTTTGGTTGGGTCTATCTCTGGTTTTGGTATCAGGGTAATACTTACCTCCAGGAAGAAGTTGGGGAGAATTCCTTCCTTTTCCATTTCACTAAAGTGTTTGGGAAGAATTGGTGTTAAATCTTCAAATTTCTTGTAGTATTCAGCTGTGGATCCATCAGGACCTGGGGTTTTCTTCATTGGCAAGTTTTTTTGTTTGTTTGTTTGTTTTTTACATTCTCAATTTCACTGGCTGATATTGAGTTATTCAGGATTTTTATATCTTCTTCATTCAGCTTTGGTAATTCATATATATCTAGAAATCTGTCCATTTCCTCTGTGTTTTCCATCCTATGAAAGTACACGTTTTCCAAGTAGGTATTGATGATCTTCTGAATTTCTGTAGGATCTGTAGTGATTTCACCCCTTTCTTTCCTTATTGCATGTGTTTCAGTTTTTTCTTGCCTCTTCATAAGATTGGCTAGGGGTTTATCTATTTTATTTATTCTTTCAAAGAACCAACTCTTTGATTCATCAATTCTTTGTTGTTTTTTTTTTGTTTTGTTTTGTTTTTTTTTAGTCTTCATTGCATTAATTTCTGCCCCAAGCTTTATAATTTCCTGTCTTCTTTGGGCTTTGGGTTCGACTTGCTCTTCTTTTTCTGGAAGTTTAAGGAGTAGCATAAGATTGTTTATTTGTGCTCCTTCTGTTTTCCTGAGTTGTCAATTCACCACCATAAATTTACCTCTGAGGACTGCTTTCACTGTGTCCAACAGGTTCCTATAAGTTGTATCTACATTTTCATTTGATTGTAAATAGTGTTTAATTTCATTGTAGATTTCATCTGTGATCCATTGGTTTTTCAGGAGAGTGTTAGTTAATTTCCATGTGTTTATGCAGTTTTTGTTACTTCTTTTATCATTATTTTCCAATTTCATTGCACTAAGATCCAATAGTATACATGGGATAATTTCAATTCCTTTGCATTTACTTAAGTATGTTGTATGTGCTAGCACAAGGTCTATTTTAGAGGATGTCCCATGTGTAGCTGAGAAGAATGTGAATTCTGATGCTGTTGGATGGAACATTCTGTAAAAGGCTACTAAGTCCATTGTTCACAAGTTTGGTTAAGTTCTGTTATTTCTTTGCTGATTTTATTTAGTTCATCTATCTCTTTGTGACAATGGTGTGTTAAAAATCCTCTGTTATGATTTTGTTACTGCTTATTTCATTTTTCATGTCTGTTAAAATTTGTCTTATATAATTGGGTGCTCCTGTGTTTTGTGCATAGATGTTTATGATTGTTATCCCTTCCTCTTGAAGTATTCCCGTCATAAGTATGTAATGACCTTCTTTATATCTTTTGATTGTTCTTGGTTTGAAGTTCATGTTGTCTGCAAACAGAATAGCTATACCTGCTTTTTCTGGGTTCCTGTCACATGGAGTACTGTTTTGCATCCTTTAATTTTCAGTCTATGAATTTCCTTTCTAATTAAATGTGTTTCTTTTATGTAGTATATAGTTTGATTTTTGTTTCTTGATCCATTCTTCCAGTCTGCTTCTTTTGATTGGTGCATTAAGACCACTTACATTGATGGTTATAACTGATAGGCATTGGCTCATCTTTGTCGTGTTATTTTTCTTCTGTTGAACCCTCCTTTTTCCCCCTGCTTAATTGCTTGCTCTGCTTGGTGGTTCCTTTCTGTTACTGTTCTTGAAGTTGTTCTCTGTTTTATGTCTTTCTAGAATATCTTTTAGTACTCTTTGTAGGATTAGTTTGGTGCTCATGAATTTCTTCAGTTGTTCTTTGTCTTGGAAATATTTTATTTCTCCATTAAATTTGAAGGTTAGTTTTGCAGGGTACATCAATCTGGATTGGAAGTTTTCTTTCAGTACCTGAAATATCTTACTCCAAGCTCTTCTTGACTTGATGGTTTGTGTTGAGAAGTCTGCTCTGATTCTGATGGACTTTCCTTTATATGTGATCTGTTTCTTTTCTCTAACAGCTTTTAATATTCTGATCTTTCATTGAATTTCTGCCATCTTGATCACTGTATGTCTGAGTATATATTTATTTTGGTCATGGTTAATTGTAGTTCTACATGCTTCCCTTAGCTAGATGTCCAATTCTTTTTCTATACCTGGGAAATTTTCTACTATTATTTCTGCAGATATTCTTTTTATGTCATTTGTGTTGAAATCTGCTGTTTCATTGATACCTGTTAATGTTACATTGTTTTTCTTTGCTTCATCTTGCAGTTGTTGAATCGTTATTTCCTGGCTCATTGTTTTCTAAGAGATCCTTCCTTTCACATTTGTTATTGGCAATGCTGTCTTCAAGGTCTGAAAGTCCATCTTCAGCTTTGTTCAGGCTGTTTTGCCAGCTTTCAGTAGACCTTTTAATTTCCTGGATATCTGCTTGAATCCGTTTCATGCATTCTAGTTCTTTTCTATAGTTTACTTAAGGTTTCTATGAGTTGTCTATGCTCCTTTATTTTCTTATCTATGTCTTCTTTGGATATGCTGAAAAATTGTTTCATTATTGTTGTCATTTCTTTATTTTCCTGAGAGATTATTTCCAATCTTTTGTCTTCTATGGCCTGATGGAGTTGTTTCTTTACTTCAGTTACTATCATTTCAGAAATTGCAGGTGTATGACTTCCAGACTCTTCTGTGTTGATATCTCCTGGACGTGTTCTGGGTGGGGTGGAAGTCTGAGATTGCATTTTTCTACTTTGCTTTGTCATGTTTGAAGATCCAGAGGTTCTCTGGAGCTCAGCCTCACTCTCCTGATTGTGTGTGACTCTCAGGGCATGATCCCTAGTGCTCAGTGCAGCTCCTATGCTGGTATGTGGTGGCAAGGTGGGGTCCCAGATGCTCTCCAAACTTTCTTGCATTCAGTTGGCTCCCAGACATGTTGGGGAGGAGTGGGGGATGCTCACTGGAATTTCTGAAGCTGTCTGGGGTTCAGCCCAGCTTCCACAAGAGTAGGGTGATGTAGGTCACGGTTACCGAGGCTTCAGATATTGCCAAGGACCGAGCCTGGTTCCCACGCAGGCAGAGGAGGGGTGGGGTGGAGTCCCTAAGGCCACTGACGCTGTCTGGTTTGAGCTGGCCTCCACGGGCATGCGGGTTGTGCTGGGAGTGACCACTGAGGCCTTAGAAGGTGTCGAGGGCTCTGCCTGCCTCACACAGTAGTGAGGGGAGCCATGGGAGTGGCTCACCATGGTTCCTAAAGATGTCCAAAGTTCAGCCCTTCACCTGCAGACTCACTAGGGCTGCAAAGATTGGCCACAGAGGCCCTAAGAGGGCTCCAGGGCTCAGTGTGCCTCACATGCTGGTCAGAGAGGCCCGGGGCCAGCTCATCGGGGTTCTTGAAGGTGTCTGTGGTTCAATTCAGTACCCACAGGCATGCTAGGGGTGCAGGGAGTGGCCATGGAGGCCTCAGAAGGTGATTGGGCTCACCCTGCCTCTCACACTGGTTGGGGAGGTGAGGGGTGGCTCACCGGGGTTCCTGAAGATGTCTGGCATGCAGCCCAGTGCTGCAGTCCTGAATTCAAAATTAGAACCAAAGAAGCTACTTCTGTTACATAACATTGCTGATGATGACTTCCTGCTAATTAGTCACCTATGCAGCAGAACCTGTGGCCTCAAAGAGCTGTCTCCCTTGGGGGAATGTCTTTTCTGGACCTAACCCGAGTTGGTCTCCCATATGTGACAACATTGTGCTTGTGAACAGTTTTACCTTAAGTTAACTTTAGATTCTTAAGTATACTTGGAAACTGTTGAAGTCCTATAAGCAACACCTTTACAAGTCCTTTGTTAGGACAGGTTAACTTTGGCATAGATTAGAACCACCAGTGGGGCCTATCCAAATACAGTTCTGTGTTTCCTCCCAGACTTTCAAAATTAGTTGGCCTTGGGTATGGGGATGCCAGACTGAGAGGATCCTGCTGCAGATGGTCTCCATATTACTTCTTATCTCCTCCCTTCTGTATTCTGTCCTTCCCTTCCTTTTTTCTCTCTTTCTTTCCTTTTGAGGATTTTAGAGTGGTATTTGTTAGAGTCTTTCCCTAGATTATTAAATCTTTTACCAATATGTCTCCTTTATTGCTGACATGCATTTTAAAGAAACAGGTAATAACCTTTTAGCAACTTCCTTTGTTCTGAGTTAGTTGATCTTAAATAATGGAAAAAGGACTAGAAATATGATCAAGTTCCACTTCCTTAAAAGCTAAAAGAATTGTCCCTCCAGTGTGCTCAGCCTGAGATGAGAGAAAGACTGTTTTATGCCAACTCATCATAACCTAAATCCTTCTTGGTCTAGTTGGGTGATAGAAGATGGTAATTTGACTCTAAGAGCAGGGAAGAAAGAACATTTGAATTAGGTTTTGGACAGCTGACCTTTAATTTTTATAAAAAATTAGGCTGTCTTTTATGTAGAAATATCTAGGAAAAATGATAGAAGAATGAAAGGAAAAATGTGCATGGGCTTTGGAAGGAGACAAATTCTGCCCCTGGCAAGACATGTGATCATGGACCCAAGATGGAATTCCTCTGTGCTCTGTGGAATGAGACTGCCCATGTCAGCACGGTCAGAGAGTAAAAAGAGATAATATATACAAACAACCTAACGTAGTGCCCAGCATTTAGTAGAGACTCATTGAATGGTGCCTAATTATCCTAATAAAGGAACAGAAGACAGAGAAAGATATAATCACAAGGACTTATCAGTCAAAGTTTGCCAATAGCTAACATTCTGCATGATCTTGATCAAACCATTAAATTCCTTTAGCCTCAGTTTTCTCATTTGTAAAATGAGAAACTACAACTGCATGGCTCTCAGGGGACTTTGCATCTCCACTGTTGTGTTTTGCTCCTACACTGAGGGGAGAAAACAAATAAAACATTTCTTATATTTTTTTAATTTCAGCAAATATGAAACAATTACTTTCATGTAGAAAGCTTAAATGAAAGGAAGTCATCTCTAATAAATAAATGATTGTAGGCGGTTATTTAAATGCCTTCATCTCTACTTGACTCTCAGCTGAAGGTAAAGCTCAGTTATGATTTTTTTTTTTAATTTGTGCCTTTAAAGTTTGCTGACATAGAACATATCTGTTTATTTTTAATAAGTAAATGACTTGAGCACAATGTGAGAACTATCAAATTGATAGTTTATTTTATGGGATTACTGGCTTCCCACTTTGCCCCCCTTTGTTTGTTCATTTTTATCAGATCTGGGTGGGTAAGGAAGAGATCAGCAGTCTGACACATCATTCTACTACTTCCATGGCGCTCATGTGCTGGGCACCTTGGGCAGCTTCCTCTATCCCTGACCCTCTGATTTTTCTCTCATGTGTCAGTCCTCATGGTGTGTTATAAACCAGCATTCTTGAGAGTCTGTTTCATGACATAGTACTCCCCCAGGTGCTCCACTGGAAGAAGATTCTGGTTTAAAATGGATTGACCGAGGCTACCTAGAATGCTTGCCCAGTTGTAGAATGCTTGCCTAGCCCTGGGTTTAATGCCTAGTACTACAAAACCAACCCAACCCTAAACCAAACCAAGTCAAACCAAAACAAACCAACATAACCCAACCCTACCTAACCCCAAACTAAACCAAACCAAACAAAATCAAAACAAAACAAACCCAAAACAAAAGAGAAAAAAATATATATAGTGATAATGCTGTGCACTGTAATACCCTGCTTAGAAAATTCTACTATGGGTTAGCATATTTAAAGGCTCTGAGAATTCCCCACAAGTGAAGACTAAACATATTGAAATTTAGAAAGAAAACTGTAAAATAACTGTAATAATGCTCAAAACATTGTTTCAAAGAATAGAAAATATTTGGGAAATATTTTCACAGATTCTGTTTTATTATTTATGCATAGATGTAAGCAGAAGAAAAAAATACATTGTTACAAAGTTGGAATTGAAAAGAATTAGAAAAAAGCAGAAAAGAACTAGAGTTAGATTTCTGAGTTTGAGTATTAACTTCCATGTTGGGGTGTGCTTTTGAGTAGCAAGCCTGTTTTGATCTGTAGGTGCATTCACAGTGGATCTTTCTTGGCTTCACTGCAAGAAGTTTTAAGTCTCAGAATTTAATTTAAATATTTTGCTGTAGAATGTGTAACTAGCTGTGGGTCCAAGTGAAAAATAATACCACATGAGTTGAGTCTATAAATGAAAAATTAAAACTATTTGTGAATAACCCCACATGAACAGGATGAATACTACTCTGGCCTTGCAATGTAAAGAGTTTCAGTGGAACTACAACAAAATGCATCTGTGTTTGGCTCCAAAAATTGCTTTCCAAAGATTGACTAGGTACATTTGAGTCATTTCAATTTATTCATGAGTATGTTGTTGGAAAGTTTTAGGGATGTTCAATTCCTTGATATTTTTCCTACTGCTTAGAAAGAAATTTGTTTCAGGGGCCAAATTTTTTAGAAAGAAATTTGTTTCAGTTTTAGTTCATATGAACTGTTACCATATTTATGGACAAATAGGAATATACTCCCTTTTTCTATCTCTCAGATCACCTAGGAGTAAATGTCCTTTTTAATTCTCTAATGTTGCAAAGGAAAGGGAAAGTGTTATACTAAAACACTTTTGTTGATGCCTAAAGTGATGTGAAACTAAGATAAAGGCAGAAAATTCAGAAAAAATAAATTCAAAATGATTTGTTTAGATTAGGCTTATGGCCTCATCCAGGAACATCAGAGTGTCATTAGACAGTACACTGTAAGAATCTTCGTTCAGTAGTAGCAAAAGTAGAAATGACCATGGGCTGCAGGTCGTAGAAAATGAACTAGCTTTATCCAGCAGTGAAATCCCACTTCTTGGATCATAACTGTATAATGCAATGCAGTTCCTTGTAGTTTACTTTTTTGTTTGTTTGTTTATCCTTTTGAGACAGGGTTTCACTATGCAGTTTACACTGGCCTTTAATTTACTTGTAGCCCAGGCTGGCCTCAAACTCACAGCAATCTTCCTGCCTCAGCCTCCTGAGTTCTGGAATCAGAGTCATGTGCTACCATACCCAGTTACTTTAGTTTCTCTATGTTAGATGAGCATGTGAAATTTAGGGAGATAGTAACTTCTGATAAATTTTTTATTTTATGCAAAATACTTGAAAATTACTCTCCAATTGACCACATTTCAAATAAAACAGAAATGTATTTGGGATTCCCAAGGGAACGGTGACTTAAGGGTAAGAGGGACTGAGCCTACTTCTGTTTGTGGCTGGGGCAAGGCCTTCCATCCTCCGGATCCAGCTGCTGCCCCGAGTTGCACATGGGGTATTTAACAGAGGTCGTAGAGGAGCACCCCAGTGGGAAGGAGGTGATATAAGCCCAGTGCTGGTAAATATTTAACTGGCACTTAGGAAGGAATCCTGATTTGTAGTGATACAGGTAGTCCCACCATGGCCAATTTCAGGTAATCACCCCATGTCAGCTGGCTCACAGGATTCTAAAGAGCTGAGCAAACTGTCTCATGAAGAGGTCTGAATGGGGGAGGAGCTTCTCTAGCCCCTGATCAGTCTGTGGGGCTGTTTTCTGGAAGGAAATGTCCTTGTACCTGTAGTTGTATGGTATATCAAGGCTCTGGAAAATGCCTTTTGAATGGACACCACTGTAGCCTTTAAAATCCCTTCCAATCTCAGCTTGTGTAAGCCTTCACTCAAGAAGTGTTTATAAGGCAGAAAAAAGGTTAATTTTGTGTTCAACTGTTCTAAACTTGATCGTGTTTTTATTATTCATATTTCCTAGAATGCCGGCATTATGTAAACAGGCTACTTTTACCACACCAGGAATAAGTGTCCACAAGGCCAGTGGTCTGGGGAAAGACAGTTGAGTCTGGCAAGTAGACAGCAGTAACTGGGTATACTTTTGCCTTTTGAACATGAAGCCGTTGCTTTAGGAGTTCTTACCATGAAACAAAAAGTTTGAATTTGGGCAAATGCCTCAAACACAGGAAACCTTATTATTCAAGATCAGTTTAGAAAATGTGACCCACCAGCTGAACACAACCTATTTTTGTTTGACTTACGAGATAAGAATGGTTTTTCAGTTGGGTGGTGGGGCATGACTGTAATCCCAAAACTCCAGAGACTAAGGCAGGAGGCTCTTTGTGAGTTCAAGACCAGCCTGGGCTACAAAGTGAACTCAAAGTCAGCCTGAACTGCACAGCAAGACCCTGTCTCAAAAAGACAAATAAAAAAAATGGTTTTTCATTTTTGACTGGTTGCAAACTTTCAAAGAAGAAGAATTTGTGACACAGGAAGATGATATGAAACTCAGGTTTTAATGACACTAAATAGTTGTGATGGAGCACTGCACTGCCCTTTCCTTCTTACCATTGATTATGTGTATCGCCAGATCATCTCTGCCTGCTTCCGTGCTGCGCCAGAAGACTCACGCAGTAGATACTGAGGCCTGCAGAGCCCTTGATGTTTATTATCCAGCCCTCCCCAGAGGGGGTTTGCCAACCTCTGATCTTGGAAATAAGTGTCCAAGGAGATATGACCAACTAGTTCAAGGTTCTGGTAGGGACTGGAGCCATAGCAATAGCAATGTCAAATTCACTCTCAGTGGAATTGAAAGGAGTTGCACACAAAAAGAAGCGTTAGTACAAGCAACCTGTGAAAAGTCTTAAAAGATTAAAAAAAAAATAGTAAGGTACAGCAAACAGAAACACTGAAATGACACCCAGGATTTGGAGGCAGATTTATTTACACTGACAGGCACTGACCTGTAGAAAAAAATATCAGGCCCTGATCTCTGATGGACTAGGGCTTATATGTAGTTCGCAAGCAGAAAGCATACAGCAGCAAGGTACTTGGATGTCTTTAATTGGTTCTTACAGAATGTGTCACAGTGATCAGCCATTTCTAGGAGACAGAAGTAACAGGAACTCTAACAAGAACTGTCACCCGGGCAACTAGCAGAGACTGAAGTATACTGGTTTTTCTGCTACAAAATAAGGAGAACACTTGGCCCAGATCACCTGCTTTCATTTTCTTTTCTACACTAATATGAAAAAAGCTTCTTGTGTTTTGTGTTATGCTCTGATTTAGAGGCTTGTGTCCTGATGCATAGGGCTGATGTTGCTTCTGACTCAGGTTGTAAAGCAGTACTATCAGTGACTGCATGCCCTGGTTCTGCAGTCAGACTCAGGTTAAGTTTTCTTGCCTGTCAAACATAGCATTGTACCAAGTGTGGTGGCATACACAAATAGTCCCAGCTATTCAGGAGGCTGAGGCAAGAGGATTGCCTGGGCAACTTGGTGAGGCACTGTCAGAAAATAAAATAATAAAAACAAACTGCTGGAAGCGTAGTGATAGATCACTTGCCTACCATGTCTGAGACCTGCATTCATTCCCCAGTACTGCCAGGCATAACGGCCCACACCTATAATCCCAGCACTCTGGTGACTGAAGCAGGAGGCTTGCCATGAGTTCGAGGCTAGCTTGGGCTGGCTACATAGTGAGTTCAAGACCAACCTGCCCTACACAGTGAGGCCCTGTCTCACAAAAAACCAAACAAAACCCCCCAAAAATAGTACCACGCACAATATGCACATATATATATATATATATATATATATATATATATAATTGTGAAGATCACACTTTATTTATTGAGTTTCTCCTATAAGAGAAACCAGGCACTATTTAAGCTTGTGTATTTGATTGACTTCACTTAATATTATTGTCTCTGGTACATCAAAAGTGCAATAGAGAAGAGAAGAGAAGAGAAGAAAGAGAGGGAGGGGGAGAGAGAGAGAGAGAGAGAGAGAGAGAGAGAGAGAGAGAGAAGCCTTTATTGTAATCCAGCATGGACACTGAATCTAACAGTGTATCTTGATTTAATGTAATTTCTTATGTGGTTTTCTTTGACCTATTAAACTGGTTGTTAATCGATAAGAATGATAATTAACTATGTAAAGACTTATAAATAAATGAATATGATGGTGGCAAGAAAATGGAGGGGTGGAGGGAAAGGGGAAAATCTAGATTTGTTCTGTACAAGTGCCAACTCCCCACAATGAATGTAATCATTGTATACTGTAAGCATGTACTAATAAAAATAAAAAAGAATTATTCTGAGGATCATGTAAGATACTTAAATTGTTTTTAGCAAAGGTCCTGAAGCGTAGTGGACATATGAAGGCTCTGATACCTAGCAGACATATATATTTCATTTGCTGTTGCTGTTTGTATATTTTAAGGGCTTTTGTACATGTACCTGTTTATCTTTTGGGTTAAAATATTATTCTTTTGTTTTACCAGATGGAAATACTTAATTTTTCTGTGTGTTGACATATAGTACAAATTCTTCTTACTCCGAATACTCTTATCTCTGAAATACTATCTTGAAATGAAACTCATCCAGTGTTAGTAAAAATTTTGAACTTTGGCCTGGTAAGATTAAATGGCCCCATTCATTTCTTCCCAAGAGGAGACTGCCCTCCAGTGGAAACAGTTCTGGCAAGGGGAGAAAAATATTCTGGCAGTTAAAACTATGCAAATTTTTTTTCTGTAAGAATATGCCTGTTAATGAAATTTCAGCGTGCCATCCTAGGAGAAAGACTCTCTTACTCTTCCAGTACCTCTGCCCTCTGCTTTGGTGTTCACCAGTTAGACATTCGTTCCTCTGACAGACCTGGCACTCCCACATGGATAGGCACTCTTTTAATCTAGAGATGTTCCACTTTGGTTGTGCATCAGAAAACTAGGGAGCTTTAAAATATCCTGATGCCTGCACTGTACCCCTTTAAGAGTGGGAACTAAGCTTCAGGTTTTTCTTTCCCCTCTACACACTTGCTTGCAAGGTGCAGCCTGCGGCTAAGATTGATAATCCTGCTTGCAACCTTTAGGTTTTAAACAAACTAACCAAAACCCAGCTTTTATGTTACTGTGGTGTTTGCTCTTCTTCAGCATGAGTAAGTGCAGCATCCATTGTCAGCTGCTTATATTGGACTCTCATCTTCAGGGAAATTCACTGATGCAATCTTATTTCATTAGCTTGTTAATAATGAAGGATCCTTTAGGTAGTAAAAGAAGGTGATAAAAGATGAATCTTTGATACCTCTCCAACTGATGGATGCTGTTCAGGACCAGTAATCATTTCGGCATTGATAATCTCATAGCTATTCTCTGTAGAGGCATTTCAGTTCACCTGTCAAAATATATTTACATAAGATAAATTTATAAGGGAATTTTTCTATGTATTTGCTAATAGTCTGGTATGCATGGTACTAAACTGTCTTCTCATTAGGGTGCTGTTCCTTGTGTATAGTTTATCAGAGATACTTTGTGGATGTAATATTTTACTTAAGTAAGAATTGCTACAGTTTCATTGAGTTGGAGGCAGTAGAAGGAAGGTTAATTAATATTTTTGTATATTAAACAAAAATAATGACATTACCCATCTCCTAGGACTGTTAAAAACTGGAAAATATATATGTGTACACAGCCTAGAGTCTGGCACTAGGTTAGCAGGCCCACGTTGTGTTGGTATTCAGGTAGCATTTTGGAGAGGTCAAGAACATTGCCCTTTCTGGGTAAGTTCTCGTCTAAATTACCTTTCAGCTCTGTGATGTGTGGTAAAACACTTAGCTTCTTTAAATCTGCATTTCCTTACCTGGAAACTTTTTTGTATCTTGAAGAGTTTGAGAATAATTAAATGAAATCATATATTTTATGTGCTTATCATTTTCCCTGGCATGTGATAAACATCTCCCATAATGAACTGAAATCAAGAAAGTACTGTGTGTGTGTGTGTGTGTGTGTGTGTGTGTGTGTGTGTGTGGTGTAGACAGGCAACTGCACACATGAGCTCTCTCCTTGTATGGTCCCTGAGCCAGCAATATCAGCAGCACCAGGGGTTATGGTTAGAAACATGGCCTGTCAGCTAGCAGCCCATAGCTACAGATACAGAATCTGCACTTTAAAAAGATCCCAGTGATTTGTGACCCTAAATTAGCGTTGCTCTAATCAATAAATTTCAAATAGGGCAAAATTGCTGGGACTCCCCTTTTGTACTTCCCTGGCAGGCATCATGTGTTAATCACTTCATCCCACCAGCGCCCTTCCTGGATGGTTGACAGGATTTGGCCCGAGAGACATCTCTAGCAGAAGAAAGTTATTTCAGGGAAGTAGTGACTTGTTTTATCAAGAAAGGCAGCAGACTGCCAAAACTAGTACTTGAATTCAAGGCTTTTAATCCTTAATCCAGGGATATTGACTCTCCCTATGGTTTTTACTTGAAATTTTAAATTTTAGAGTGAGAAGCCCTCAGATGAGCTTCTATCTCCAGGGAGAGGGGAGAGAACTTCATTCATCATGGAGAGAAAGAGGAATGTGGTCTGCCTAGAGCAGGAATGAAGACAGTGTCCTAAAACCTCTGAAGTAAAATAAATAAATAAATAAATAAATAAAAATATAACCTCTGAAGTTTGTCTTATGCATCACGTCTACTATTGCGCAGAGCCTGCTGACATTTTCTGACTCATTACACAAATGACTCATGCTCCATTTAGTGTGGTTGGGACACAGAGAAAAGTGGCCAGATCCAGCCGAGTGAGAAAGCCACTGGGCAGAGTTTCTTGCATTTTGTTACCTGGGCTGTTAATTTGCTAGCAATCTCAGAATATCAGTGTTCCTTTGAAGTGTCTGGCTGACATTGAGAGGCCTCTCTCTCCACTCAAAACAACATGCCAAGAATTTCTTTTCTCAGATTCAGATAGGAATTCTCCAGTTCTACATCTCAAACTTATCCCATGGTGTAACAGCAATTTAATTAACCTAATGGACTCCATGAATTATCCATGCATACTTGTGCATGTGTGTTTATACCTTTGTTTTGTGGGTACACATGTATGTCTATAAATGTATGTGTGTGTTTATGCATGTCTATATACATATGTGCAAGTGTATTCATGCATGTGTTATATGTAAATTATCTAGACACACATGTAGTTTTACCAAACTATAAGTATTGACTCAAACATTTCCAGGGATGAACAGTTATTTCCAAAGTTCATTAACTTAGTTAATATACACATAATTTTTACTAACAGGAAGATTTCATGGCTCACTCTCTATTATGGATAATTGCATATATTTTGGAACCAGGACCAAGGTATTCTGACAGTGGCTCTTGAAGTAATATTAAGGGTCAGAGAAAAAGACCACCTTGGGCCAGGGATATAGCTCAGTGTCACAGTGTCTGCCTGTTAAGCACAAGGTCCTGAGTTTGATTCCCAGTACCAAAAGAAAAGGACCATGTTGTCTTTTTGAGTGCTTTATTTTTTTCACCTGTAATTAATTTCATGGCCAAGGAAGTGTTGAATAAAAGAAAGTACCTAAGAAATGTTTCTAGGTATTAGGTCTTTCTAATGCTAAAAAAATGAAATTTGGAAATATGCCCTTATAAGTACAGGATATATAAGTAAATGTATATGTACACTCACATATTGTGACTGTCTAGCTCTGATGAAATATGATCCCTTCATTTAGTATTTTGTGTATTTTACAATGTTGGAATGAGGACCAAGAAGACCTATTTTTTCTTTGGAGTCAGCTTCTTTGTTTTATGCCAATTTGAACTTGTCTTCTCTTAAATGATTATCTTTTGAGAGGGTATCAGGAATTGAACTCAGGACCTCACACTTTCCAGGTAGGAGCTGGGCCACTGAGATAAATCCCTGGCCTTATAAATGACTCTTAAAATGTCTTACCTATGAAAGAAAAGTCTTTCATATATGATGTAACTAACTTGGTTAATTTCCAATAAACAAATTATGCATATAATTTTAGAATACATTTTCCCATGTTAAAATGTAGGCTGAAAATCAAAGGGCAGATACAAAAATCTACCAATTGGATTCTTTAAAATGACTGAAATTCTCTCCCTTTTTGAGTATTTAGATGTTTGTGCACTGCACTGGGATTATGAAATAGATTTGCCAGGTAGATTGATCCCTTTTCACTGTCTCACCCCTTTAGTGGATGATTCTGGGCTTGAGCTGTCCAGTGTGAGTTAGACCTGCTGGAGCTTAAAGTGATCCTTTAACCTTTTGAAGAGCTTACTATGAACTTGGAGTTACCTGGAATAATTGAAGCAATTGAATTATTGTTAGCTAATATTAGAAAAGGGAAAACAGGAGATTGAGATTTATTTTCATAGCAGCTATTGAGCCATCTAATGATTCAAATGTCACTCTAAAGCTATCTTCATTAAGACAGCATCTTGTTTTCATAATGTTATAGGGTAGCTGAACAATTATATATATTCATTTAATTTCAATATTCCTTTCAAACAATAAAGCTTTCCACCCAAATCCAAACATACAAGAATGCCTCTTAGTTTTCTAAGTATGCAAATAAATTCTTTAAGAACAGCCTGAGAAAGGTGAACTCTGTATCCTTTTACTTACAAATCAGATTTTTGGTAATTTGAAAGTGGACTCTGCCATCAAATTAAATGCACTATTGAGTACATTTTCATTAGGAGATTTATTACCAGCTGCCTTGTTTAGTGTAGTTTTATTAAAATACTTCTGCAGCTTACATCTGTGTATTTGTAATTTAGATATTTATTGGGCAGTCAGAGACATTAAGATGTCCTTGTTATTTTTGATTGACAAGAGAGCATGGGTCTCTATTTTTAAGGATATTGATGACAGGGAGGGGAATCTGGGAAACCTGTGTACTGCTTAAATTGCTACTGAAATGAGTGTTTTGAACTTGACCAGTGAGAGCTTGCTTCCATCCTTAATTCAGCTCATTGTTTGGCAAGTGAGAATTCTACCACTGAACCACCAATGTTCATTGTTTGTTTAGGAGGGCCAGAGCCATGCTGTGCCAAACTGTCTGCTTTTGATAGGGAATGCCAAGTAAATACTTGATAAATGAATGAAGCAATGAGTAAGATGTTATATCTTTTGGCCAGTATTCTCTCTTTTTTAAAAGTAGCATACGAAGTTTTTCCCATATTTACACATTATTTTTACAACAGGGATCTAATCCAGTTATCTGTATCACTGGATCATACCTGTTTGTGTTTGTGCTATGTCTGTGTGCATCTGCATATGTATACAAATATGTATTTGGACTCAGAAGCTATGGGAAATCAGGAGGACTATATAAATTCCCAAACTTTCCAAAGTGCTGCATAAAATGTGTGTTCACAGAGTCAGCTCCAGAGGGCTGGGTTTTCATCAGCCACCATCTATGTTATGTAGAAAGCTCTTCTCTTTCCTTTACTTTTCTATTTTAAATCTATTCCCCTGCCCCAGCTGATTGAACCTTTCATAAACATGCTAGGCAAAGAATCTTACCTCTCCTCTCAGCCTGGAAATAATAATGTCTTTACATTTTCATGCCCTTTTCTGAAATGCAACACTTTCATTTATGCTTCACTCTCAATTGAAATAAATTGTTTAACGTCACAATGGAATTGTGTTTCACCACAGACCTTTTGAAACAAAATGTGCCTGTTCTGATGTGGTAAGGGAACAGATCGTCCCAGATTTCTTTATGATCCAAGGACTCAGGGGCAAAGGAACTGTCTTATCATTACATGTTATTGAATCCTAAAGAATTATCAGGTTTCATTTCCTCCCTTTTGCTTGTGTTTTTCTCTGGAGCATCCCCAGACACCATAACCTTGGCATGTAGTACTCCCCGAGCTCTCTCTGGGACCCCTCTTCATTACTTCCTGAGGTTTCTCTCATATTTTCCATTTCTGTTTCTGCCTTAGGAAATGTTCTGCACCTCACTTTTTGCTTCTTCTCTGTTGCTTAATTTCAGTTTTACCAGTCATTCTCTTAACATCCGGTTGCCTCTTTCACTGGTTTTTCCTTTTTCACAACACTCCAGCTCCCTCCCCATGACCCCTTATTTCTTCCTTTATCTTTGCCTGTACCTTTACTCAATTGGTTCATGTGAGCCATGGTGGATTAATTCTGTTTTGAGTCAAATTATAGGTGCAATATATTTTTCATCTCTCCAAAAATTAGAGTTACATTTGCAAGTTCTCTTTTGACCTAGGAATTCTGTTTCTGCTGCTATTTGTTCTCTATAATGTTTTCTTCCATGTTGTAGTCTTCTTAATTCTTTCATTCTCCTAAATGGAAATCTTGTTTGATTAAAATAGCTACTAAAGTTTTTCTCTGTCATTGGTTAAGTCTGTTTCTATAGCCTCCGATAGTTGCCTACCCTCCAGCTGCAGTCCCCAGCAGTCCTTCTACACATCACAAGATGAATATTCCTTATGTACCCTGCTATAATATTTTGTGGAAAAAATGCTTTGTTTGCTTTTGAAAGTCTCTGACATCTGGACCTCAGATTTCCAGTTGCACTGTTTCAACACATTCTGAACTTAGATATCACCTTCCCCTCCACACCTTTTCATCTCTGGTTCTACAACTGTCCGCACGTGACTCAGTCATGATCCTAACATGCCTACTGTCTACTTTGTGGGCAAATCTTAAGAAAGGCCAGAGGACTGCAAGTCTGAGGTCAGCCTGGGCACATAGCAGACTATCTCTACAGCACCCCCTAAAATATGCTCTGTACAGATCACCTGGTCTCTAATGCCTGCATATCTACCTCTTTCCTCTTTATGTTTTCCCAGCCGGCAGGGTCTTTTTGCACAAGGTTGTGGGACCCAAGGTTGACTTGGGTCAAAAGAAATTCTATGATGAATCTGACCATTGCTTTTATCATTCCATCAATAGGCCATGTGTTTTAGGTTCTATGTTCTGGACTGGAGATGGTGGAATGGTGCGGGAGTGTACAGAGAGAAACTAGTGTCTGGCATGCACAGAAAGAACTGGTGGAATTCACAGCCGGATACCAGGATGGCATGTAGCTTGTGTGTCTCTGTGATCTTTTGACAGAACTATCTGTGAATTTTTATTATATTATAAACAGCCTCTTTATTCTGTGTCTTATCTGTAAACATGCCTAGAGGCTATAATATGATGGACATATTTAATAACTAGAATAAATATTAATTATAAAATAGTGAATCTAGCTACTGCTTCTCGGCCTAAAGTAATTAAAATAAAACAAGATAGAGAACAATGTCAGTGTCAATTACTAACTACTTCAAACTGGAGATTCTGCATCTACTTTTCTGGCCACAGGTGAATTACTAACTTAGCTAGCTGTGGTATGTCATTATGTGGTGTTAGTGTGGTCAAGGGATTCTAGTTTAGAACTTAAACACCATAGATGCTAAGAGGGACTTAAAAGATCCTCATAATCTAGAATGTTCCCATGTATATACAGTAAAACATTAGTCACTTAATAGTCTATTCCAGGAGAAAGAAATATTGCAGATCATATTCCCCTCTTAGAAACCTACCTTAATATAGTTAACTTTCTGTGAGATCCTGCAAGGTAAAAACCTGTCTCTAGATTATCCTAAGCTTTCCCAAATCTGTTTAAATATGGACCATTTTCTTCAGGTAATGTCTGTTAAATGTTCTATAACAATCTTGAGAACTGCTCTTAGCCCAAGCCTTCATTTTAGAAATGAAAAACAAAGACCAAAGAAATGATCTGCCCCAGTTTGCTAGACTGCAGGTCTTTTATATTCTGTTTCACAAATCAAACATGATTACCTTGTACTGTGCTTAAAGGCAGGTACTCAGGAAAGGAGATTCTTTCCCTAATGGATTTTGCCTAGTAGCTTTTGCTGACTTGCTTTCTGATATTTACTGCGTTTTGTTTCTGAAAGAACTCTCCTCCCAGAGAGGGTATTTAATAGTATTGCATGTTGTGCAACCACATTGCAGTTAAAATTTTTTCTTTTGAATCCATAAACTTTTTCTATTCCTTCTAAAGTCTGTCCTTCTTTCATTCCCACCTGCACAACACTACACTAACAGAAATGCCACTGTCCCTTGCTCTGCATCTTGAGTATACTTCATGTAACTAGGCTACAGACCTTGCTTGTTGCTCCCAGAGCCTATACAAATTGCTGTGTGTTATAAAATGTTTTCAGATTCTTCTAAAAGTCTAGAGACTTCTGTGTAATCTGTTCCTGTAAAAGGAAAATTAACTGATATTAACTAATCTTTCCCCCAGATGACAACTTTTTATCTGTGTTGATAATACGTCATTTAGAATTGTTAATAACAGCTTGTGGTTGTACCATTCATTCACTGCTGTTATTAATGCCCAAAGCGTTGATCCTCAGGAGGCACCTTACAGAACAGAACTGTAGGTCTCATTTGCCAGTCTTCTGAGAGCTACTACAGCAGTCCTAAGTACTCTAAGGTCTTTCAAAGAAATGCACAGTACTGGTGAAGGCACTGTGGCTTAATCCAAAAATATTTGTCTACTCTGTGTCAAGAAATGTGCTAGGATCTTGAGATAATTTCCTTTATGATTGGTCTTCTTTTTGTGCTCCAAGATCTCTCACTCTGGTGAGGGACACCAACTTCTGTATGAATACAGTTCTAAGTAGTAAGTGCTGCATCACGCAGTGGGCAGAGTGCTATAGCCCTGTGAATAGTGAATTGTAAAGGTGCTGCATTGTTCATAGTGTCCTGATAGATAACAAGGTACTGTTTCAGGCAATGGGTAAGGATGAGTTTATGTGTTACAAAGCACAGACAGGACATGCGTGATAGGCCTGTGTTACAACATTCTGGACTTTAGGCCGCCCTATACAGAGCCTATGTGCCAGAGCAGTGGTAGCATCTCATCCTAGGTGGAAAGCCTCATGTAGGGACTTAATTGCTTTCCACGGTATTCCTTGTGGCAAGAATAATCAGGGTCCCACATGCCACCATTGGCCCTTTTGAGTTCTTCTCTCATTATGAATCATTTGAAGCTCTTCTATGGAGTATCCTGGTTCTAAGTCAAGATCTTGGAATGGAACTGTGGGTAGAGCTGCTGATAGGCCAAAGTTATATTGGAGAGTGGCCTGCTGGGCAGTGGAATCTGCCTTAGAATTACCCTGGGAAACAGGCTCCATGGATGCTTGATGTCCCTTGCAGTGGAAGCTGCTACCTCACTTGGAAGATTTACTGCCTCGAGGAGGTTGAGGATCTCTAGTGCATGTTTTGCTGGAGACTGGCAACAGTCAAAAGTTTTCTTTACAGATGGCTGCATGTGCATGAAGGACCAGAAAGGCATATTTGGAGACAGTACATACTGTATATTGTTCTCTTGCCTTAGGCAAATTAGAGAGGCTGGGTGAGGGCAACAAATTCTGTCTTTTGGGTTAAAGTCCCAGGAGAAGCACTCTTGCTTCAGTGATATGGGTGGGGCTGAATGTGACATAATCTGCCCTCTTAATGACATCCTTTATGAAACTGCTGCCATCAGTAAACCATGGGCAACATGGCCCCATTCATGGCTGGTGCCTCAGATCAGCACAGCTGGCATAATTTTGGCAATGATCTATTTAGAATTATTCTCTATCTGTTGGATGGGACAATTGTGGCTAGGTTTAAAATAGTATAAGAGTGAAAAGAAACATCTGGGTTTTCAATAAGAATGGTATCTTAGTTACTTTTCTCTTGTTGCTGAGACAAAGTACCTAATTCCCCAAGTTAAAGTAGGAAATGTTTATTTAGCTCACAGCTTGTAGAGGTTTTAGTCCTTAATCAGCTGACTCCAGGATAGGGTTGCTTTGCAGAGGAGAAACGGTTCATGGTAGGCAGAAGAGAGCAAAGTAACAATGGATGACCACAGCTCTTTCTATCCCGTATGTTTTATCCAGGGTGGGCAGCACTCACATCCTTAATCCTAGTGCCCTTGACACTAGCACTGCCCCATGAATCAATCCCAGTGTGCCACACTTGAGATCCAGCCACCTCTGAAAAAGCCCCGCCTATGACTGTGTGAGAGCTTGGGAGGGAGCATCTAGACACAAGTGATAACAAATGGTCTGGTGCTTAGTGAGCCTTTCCCCAGTCATCTACAAATATCCCTTGAGTTCTAACAAAGTCTTAACTTGGTATGGGATTAGAATTAAGAGTTTTCTGTCCTAAAGTTATTTTAGAAGCTTTCTGGACTGAATGTTCTTTATTGCTCAAAGGAAGCTAGGCCATCCTTATGACACTCCATCCAGTCATTTGGAAAAGTAGACAGCTGGTTGGTTTTCCTGGCCTAGACATTGAGTTAGTACTCCTGGGGCTACTCCCTGTCTCTCAGCCACAAAGAGAGGGAAAGGCTTAGATTAGGCTTGAGATTCCTAATGCTGTGGTATGTATCAATAGCACACAGGTACACATATAGCAAATGCACTGAGGGAGAAATTAGGGTAACAACACCTTTCATAATAGCATCCAAATAAATGAAATACCTAGAAATGAATCTAGCAAATAAAGTAAAGGACCTTTACATTTAAAACTATGGTACTCTGACAAAAAGGAGATTGAAAAAGCTATCAGAAAATGCAAAGATATCCCTTGTTCTTTGGAAGGGAGAAGCAATATACTGAAAATGGCCATACTTCCAAAATTGTTAACAGATTTAATGCAATCTTGTTCAAAATTCCAATAGCATATCTCACAGAATTAGAGAAAATGATTCTAAAATTCATATGGAACCAGAAGAGACCTACAATGGCAAAAGCAATTTTGGGCAACAAAAGCAAGACAGGGGCATCACAATCCCTGACTTGAAATTATATTACAAAGCTATTATGATAAAAACAGTATGGTACTGGCAAACAAAACAAATAGACCCAAGGGTCAATGAAACAGATGAAGGATGCAGAAACAACTCCAAACATACTCAACTAACTTATCTTTGACAAAGGACCTAAGGATATTCACCAGAAGACAGATAGCCTTTTTAATAAATGGGGCTGGAGGCATTGTTTTTCTACCTGCCAAAGGATAAATTAGACCCATATCTTTTACCATGCACTAAACTAAAATCAAAATGGATCAAAGATCTAAATATTAAAACAGAAACACCAAATCTGTTGGAAGATAGAATAGGTAGAACTCTTGAAGATATAGGTATAGGGAAAGAGTTTATGAACTAAACCCCAATTACACAGGAACTATCAAAAAAAATCAACAACTGTCATCTCATATTACTTAAAAGCCTATGCATAGAAAAAGAAACCACCAATAGAGTGAAGAGACAACCCATAGTGTGGGAAAAAGTTTTTGCCAGCTGTTCCTCAGACAAACTAATATCTAGAATATACAAAGAATTAAAACATCAGATCCCTCTTATTTAAAGATCTAATGCAAAAATGGGCATCTGAAATGAATAGACACTTCTCAGATGAAGAAGTCCATATGGCAAATAAATATATGAAAAATGTTTAACATCACTGGTCATTTGAGAGATGTACACCGAAAAAACAATGATGAGATTCTGTCTCACTCCAGAAAGAATGGCTATTATCAAGAAATCAACCAATAACAAATGCTGAAGGGGCTGTGGGGAAAAATAAGCCCTTCTCCACTATTGGTGGGAGTGTAGATTGGTGCAGCCAATGTGGAAATCAGTGTGGAGATTCCTCAAAAAACTAAAATTAGAAGTTCATTTGATCCTGCTATTCTTCTTGGTATTTTCCCCCAAAATTATTAGCATCATACCACAGTGATATATTCACACCTGTGTTTATAGCAGCTTGTAATAGCCAAATCTTAGAAATAGCCCAAATGTCCATCAACCTATGAATATCAAGACTTTTTTTAATACAATGGAGTACTACTCTACCATAAAGAAAAATAAGTTTAAAAAAAAAAGAAAAGAAAGATAAGCTTGAGACATTTCCAGCTAAATGAGTGCACCCAAAGACCATAATCTTAACTGAAATAAATCATATACACATATTAAATTATCACATGATTTCTGTGTTATAAGAAATCAAAAGTGTTAATAAGGACCAAAATATATAATAGATGTTGAGAAATGGGAAGAAATTGTTGAAATGAGAAGTGGAACAAGTGGGGGGAGAAGGGACCAAAAAAAAAAATAGAATAGAAGGAAAAAATGAAAGCAAAGCTTTTGCAAATAAAGAGGGGGAGGGGTTGAAGGGCGGGGAGGGGATCGGGAGAGAATAAGGCATCTGTGGATGGAGGACGGAGAACCCTTTAGTTAGTGCCCATTTGCATCTGCGCTAAAGGGCGTATAGACCTGCTAACAGTGGCTTGATAGGCGCCACTGCCTCCCTGATGGTGCTAAGATCTTAACCCTAAGCGGGATGCTCCTGATAGCGTGGCTACTGGTGCACAGGGGAGCTGCCTGAGGACTGGCATGGCACCAGCAGTCCTACAGCCAAAAGCTTATCAGTAATGGGCTTAAGCCCAGTCTGCCTTCTTTCCAAAGGAAATACTGTCTTCTTCTGTGGGGATACACATCAGGGTCTTTTAGGTGAGTTCCTGCTGGAGTAGCCATGACAGCCCTCCCTGAGGGCCATCATACCATGCTGCGGGACCTGCTCTGGGCTGAGAGATCAGGCTCTGGAGGATCCGACTGGGTGGGTCCCTTGAAACCAGGATGTGGGTTGCCAGAGCTTTGGGTGCCAGAGTGCCCTAAGTGGAAAGAGCGTCTCTTCCGATTGTTGTTACGGGGCATGCCCGTATCACCACGTCGTGGGGAAGGCAGCAGCAGCGAGGGAAGGGGGACAACGAGAAAAGAAACGCTGACAGCCCAGGCCCTCAGAATTGAAAGGCCAAGCCCCTCTGCTTCTGGTGTCTCCCGTTGAATCTCTCACTGGCCCCCAGGGCCTGGCAGGCTCCTGTGCGTTCATCATGCTGCTTTCTTCTCTCTTAGAATAATGAAAGCATGACTGATGTCAGGGCGCTGCTTCCAGTTAAACGGGGGAAAGCAGCTCCTCTGTTTCTGCCTGTACTGCTGCCCTCTCTTCCCTTCTCTCTGCTGCAGCACTCGCCCCCAACCTCGACGTCCTCAGAGCATACCGAACCTGGGAGTGCCTCTCTGACAGGTAGAACTGCACCTTGTTCTTCCAGATTATTGCCGTCCTGGTATTTTCTTCCTTGATGTGATTATTGCTGCCACCTCTTCAGTGATTATCACATTTATAAGCCCGTGTTTGTGTGAAGCAACTCTTATTTTTCATTTCTGTTTAGTTTATTTGTAATCTTCACTGGAGCCCCCTTAACACTACTCCCAGGATTTAGCCGCATGTAGGAATCACCTGGGGAGCGTCACAAACTACTGATGTATGTGCTGCAATCCCGACTGGGACTTAACTGATAGGTGTGTGTGTGTGTGTGTGTGTGTGTGTGTGTAAGTTTAGCATTTGGAATTTTCAAAAGACTCCAGGAAGCAGTAAGAATGCTCTAAAGGTAGGTTTAGTGATGGGTGTACGTCTCGGTAAAGAGATTAAAAACCACCCATTGTATACTTTAAATGAGTAAGTTCACGGTACATGAATTATATACCTCAATATATGTGTCAAATTTGGAAAGAACCTTAGGTGACTAATTTGGAAGCATTCCCATGGGAAACAGGCCTAGAGACACCAGCTCACTTGCCCAAAGTCTTATATCTAGGCAGGCGAATAAGATCTACGCAGCCCAGCACTAGGGTGTATGTTCATATCAACTACATCTTCCCATTATTTGCAAATATGAAGATGATCATCCTCATCCATTCATTACTCCTTAGGCATACCAGGAGGATCAACATTACACTGAATGCTTAAATAAAATTTTTGTTACAGTGAAAGACACATTGCTATTAATCACCCCCAAAATGCTTTCCTTTTTTTTGAACATATCCATTTTTCCTGGCAGTGTTGCTTTTACTATAGTAAGATTCTAAAAAAAAAACTATTTTTTAAATCATTCAACATATTTTGGACAACTTTTTAGCTTGGAGAATTCCTTTATCTTTCCCCACTCTCTCACTGTGGCATATTATGTAAACAGTGGATATAATTTGCATAATAATTGGCTTTAGCATACAATAGAGGAATTTGTCTCTTTGGTGATAAAATCCTTGTCCTCAGGTGCTTCCTCATGGTACTGAAATGAAGGAGCCAGCCTCCTATGGTGGCCAGGAGGAATTCTTAGAAGCACATACAAAGAGGGAAACGCTGGTATCAAAGCTATAAATTCAGAAGTCACTGCTCCACATCCTGGAACCTGAAAATAGAATTATTTTTAAAAGATACTGCCTGAAATGTTACCTTGCTCTTTGTCAACCCTCTGCTAAATTTGGGTGTAAAACACACATACAAAATAGTTCAACCATAATAGGATGCTTGCGTTTGAGCCACAGAACAGATAAGAATAAAAGCCAGGCCAGTGGCGATTGGAAGGCCTGGATTTACCAGTCCTAGCAAGACACAAGAAACAAGACTTGTGAAAAGGAAAGCAGGAATTCCTGTCATAAGAATTGTCTTTTTTTTTTTTTTTTCTTTCTAGAAAGAGTGCTCAAAGTGAAATCCCTCAAAGCATCATGGTGGCTTTTCCAAAAGAAGTGCTTAGTCTGTTACATGTAGAGATGATTGCTGCTGACCTTGCAATGGCTTCACCTTCCATGTGCGCTCATTTATGAATAAAGATCAAGTTCAAAAAGAGGAGCTCAATTTAGAGCTGAAGCAGAACTCATTAACCGTGGCCTTTCTAGAGGTTTAACAGTTGACTTATAGGTGCAACTTTTTTCATTTTGCTTTAGTAGTTCGTTAGATGACAACTGTTTCCTGAAATGTTGAGAAGCCTACTTATTTTCAAACTATTTCTGTTGCCAAACACTGTATGAGTATGGTATAGTGGATAGTCAGAGTTTTAGTTTTTAAACCTGAAATTTCTGTACTTTCCTGAAATATTTGCCTGATGTTTGTTTTGTTTGAAAATTAACACTAATTTCCATTTCTTAAATACATTGTTTTGATATTTTTATTTTCAAGGAATAGGTTAGAACCCAAGTAGTGAAGAATGCAGAAGTGGGAACTAGATGTTATGGTATTTCCCCTTAACTGAAAGAGTTGTATTGTCTATGAATTGTTATTTTATATTGGTGATGAGCCCAGCTGGGGCCACCCCGGAGTCCCATAGAAAGGTGGGTAGTTTTGTGCCTACCTGCCTGCCCCAGGTGGTACTCATTGGTGTTTTAACACCCCACCCTTTCCTAAGTGTTTCTCCATATTTCCAACCATCAGTAAGTCTTACTCGATTTTCTTCCAGAATATGACAACTTCTCTCTCTACCTGCTGCCACCTCACTAATTCAAGGTTTTTCCATTTATCCCTTGCTCACCTCTGTGGCCCTCTGTGTAGGCTTCTTGCATTCTTTCTTAGCCATAGTCCGTTTTCCTCACAGCACCCAGAGGTATATCTTCACCATTTCCACTAGGTCGTACCATCCCCTCCTTTTTTTAAATCCTTTTCCCTTTTCCTCACTCTCCATCTCGTGGCCATTGTCTCTTACGCAAAGGATCTATCTCCCTAGTTCCTATTTTCCCTCCATTTTGCTTTACAATTTATTTATATTTGGGGTTTCTCATATAAGAGAAATCATGTGATATTCAGGCTTCTGTTTGATTTGCCCCTTTCCCACAAATTTCCAAAGCTTAGCCATTTATTTATTCCTGTTTATTTTATCCAGAAGTCAGCTCACCTTACAGTAGGACCTTTATACTTTTCTTCTGAGGGTCTCTCCGAAGTAGCAGCCCTCTACCTTGCCTTTGTTCTCAAACTTCTCCGATAAGTTGTGAAGTAAATAACACAATGATTGGTTGGGGGGGCCGTGCCTGGTAGACATGGATCTAGGTCTTGCGTATGATTAGCTTGAGTTTATCAAACTCTTAGCGCATAATGTGGATTACCTAGGAGCCAGGTTAATAGTGTTTCTGAGCAAAGAGGACCGAGAAGGAGCTGAAAATCTGTCAAGCTCACACAGATGCTAAACGTGTTGGTCCTTAAATTATGCTTTGAGTTCTCTGGGCTGTTTACCCTAAACCCTCTGTTTGGACCAGCTAACTTCCTCTACTCATGCTAATGCCAGATTCCTCTTAAAACCTAAGGTATAGGGCAAAGTGAGCCACCCTGACTAGCACCCTGCTTGGATAGCTGACTTCTTAACTGCTTGGGGCCTCAACTCAGAATTTCTTTCTCAGAAGAAAAAGAGGCTATCTTACCTCTAACCAATCCCATTGCCACTGATCATTCCCAACACATTACCCCATGGTACCTTTGTCCAGCTTTCTTAACTGTTTGAAAATCTTATTCAGTTGTTCTTTTCAAACCGGGCATGGTGGCGCATGCCTGTAATTCCTGGACTCAGGAGGCTGAGGCAGGAGGATCACTGTGAATTCGAGATCAGCCTGGGCTACAAAGTGAGCTCAATGCCAGCCTGAACTGCATAGTGAGATCCTGTCTCAAAAAACAAGAGATCAAGAGAAAACATTTGTTCTTTTTCCTCTGGATCAGAGAATGAAAGCAGTATATTTTGTTCACAGCTGTCTCCCTGTTACTGTAAGAACAATGCTTAAAATACATCGATAATAAGTGCAGTAATAGACAGTCAATCGTGAGTCCCATGGTGGTGGAGCCATTTATTTCTTGTTCTTCTTTGCATCTCTAGCACCTCACACTGTGTCTGGCACATGGTAGATGCTGCATGAATAGATGAGAGCTTGTGCTAAAGATAAGGAAATGCTATGGTAATCGCTAGTTTACCCAGCTACTGTAGATCTTGATCTTGGCAGACATGATTTTACCTATGGGTAGTTAAGATCATCTCCTTACTTGCCTAATGTTTTTAATTAATTGAGGCTACTTCCCAGAGTCATAATTTGACTAGCAAAAAGCAGAATGTATTTTGAGATTAAGTGGTAGGTAGCAGTCTTTTCACTGCATTTCAGGTTTGCAGGTCATTGGCAAAAGGCCGTTGAAGGCTGCAGCCTTTGATAGGAAGCCATTGTCCACTGACACATCTGAGCGTAGGAACAAACTTTCCCGAGGGAGAATGAATCATCAGTTCCTCTAGCTCTAGCGCTCATTTTTATTTGAATGGTTCGAACCACAAATTACAGTCCCTGAATTGTTTTTTCAAGTCACACCGGATAATGGCCTGATCTTTTTTGTTCACCTCTGTAGGAAGAAGTGGGCTGTTCATTTGTCCTCTGCCCAAATGACTAGTGCAGATTTGTTCATTTTGACATCTTTCATTGGGATTGGGTTTTTTTCTTTTCTGCCTAGCATCTGATGCTGGGGAACAATGGCTCATTCTTTGATTAGATCTTGTTTTATCAATGACACCTTGTGAGGACCCTACTTCTGTAACTTGGCTAAAACCGATTTAGTGAGAGAAGGGAAGGAATTAGAAGAAATGAACTGAATTCTGTTCACAAGAATGAGTGTTTTAGTCCATGTGCTGAGCAAGACTAGCTGCTCAGTGTTGGGTGTCAGCTATCTTCTTTGTTTCCAAAGTGAGGTTGGCTGTTACACAAGTCCTGCTGCAGCATCTGTCTGATGGATATTTCCATCCTTCCCAGACGTCAGTGCTGTAGGCCATTTTGTTGTACAGATTTGATTTGGTTGATGGTAGGAGGCCTTTGTGAGATGATTTAAACACATCTTAAATACTAGAGCTAGAGATAAAGAAAAGTGCAATGAATGAATCTATTAATCATTCAATTGATTTTTAAGGAATCTACCATTTACCTGGCACTGTGTTAGCTGTTATTGTGGTGAGAATGATATGTGAAATCTTATTCCTTTCTTAAGGAGGAAGTTTTCTCTCTTCTCTCTGGCTTTTTGTTCCTACCTTCTTCCCTCCATCCTTCTCTCATCCATGCATTCTTCTCTATCAGGAGAGGTAGGAGCTGGCAAGCATGGTGACAAGCTGGCATCTAGCGGGCCATGCGTCACATGCTCACCGGGGAAAGTCGACCACTTAAAGGTGGTGAGGCCCCACCCTACCCTACCCTCTCTTGCTCTTCGAGGGTGCCTGCAGCTGTGAAGGTTCACCAGTCTCCAGATCATAGGACTTGCCTGATTCTTCCCAGTTGTCCTTTTCAACTTGGGACAAAGGAACAAACCAGTGCTATCGATCTGGAGTCTTTACTGCAGCAAGGGAGCAGGAAGACCAATCTGCTTTCTGGCCTGACCCAAGTTATTTGGTTTCTTGAATGTTTTCTAGAGACTATAGGAATTGCCCATAAAGCTTTTATTTGCTTCCTTATGTGGCTGTTTAAGTCAGCGTAGGGAGGAGAAAGTGATATACAGCTCTGGCCCCAGAGAGCATTCCCTTCCTTCAAGGAAATTACAGTGTGGTGTGTGAGATGGAGAAGCAAAATGTGTACTTACTGTTGTGTGAGGGGCCCCCATTAGGAGTGCATCCTGGGTACTATAAACAAGAATGGAAGGATAGGCACTTTTACATATGGTGCTAACCTAATTGCTGAAGGCCTCATTCCTGTGCCATAGATTGCCTGATTGATATTGGTGATAAGGGAGGAAAATTGCTCCAAAGGAAGCTATAATTATTTGTATACTATTTTGTTTGTGTCCTTATAAACTGTGTACACTTTCCTCATCAGAGCATACAGGGTCACACATTAATTTGGGTTTTATTACCTGTGATTTTAAACCTTTGAGAGCTGTTGGCCAGAAACATCTTTACTTGACTTGCCCAAGAGCTATGACCAATCCCTAGGAGCCTGGCATGACAGGAACCAGGGAAAAGACCCCTTGATAAAACAGATGGTTGCCATGGCCACCAGCAAAGGACAATCCTAACACATTAGCAGTAGATTTGAACAATAGGAGGATTTGAAAAACAGTTGGCTTTGTTTAACAGTTTTTGTAAGATGTTTCATAAAGAAATGGCATAAGTGCCCCTGAGAGGGACATGATTTCTCTCATGTTCCAGAGCTGTGAGATTAAACCACAGAGGTTTCCACCCTTTGAATGGGTCAGTGGAGAAAGCAAGGTGGGTGTCAGCAAGCGCTTCGTAGAGAAGCAAACACTTTAGAGGATCCGAGCATTACACTGGGCATTGAAAGCACAGCAGCAATTTGAGTGGAAATGTCTGTAAAGAGGTAACAAAACATTAATAAATGACAGACTACTGAAAAAGTGCCTTTAACCAAATGAAAGACAGGTGGGGGAAATCTCCACAACAGTAACTTGAGGAAAATGTCATCAGGGAATTTAGCTACAACTGACTGTTCCACAGTAAATGTATGCTCCATTTGTTTCCTGTGACAGTGACATTTTTTTCTAATCCTTTCCAAATGTACCCTCAAAATGGTTAAATTTTTTTTTCTTTCATTTGTGCTGAATTTCATAGAAATAAGTGCCCTGAGGGAAATTTTAATTGTCTCTTTATTTTTTCTCATATTAATTTCCTGTGTAGTTAAAAATTAATACTATTGTGGATTTACAGAATTTTTCTAATTACTAAGAAGCTTGACATTTACTAATATAAAACTATGAATAAACCCACTAATTTAAAAATTATGTCACAATCAGAATGTTCCCATGGAAGCTGGAAGCCCAGAGAAAAATGTGGTCTTTAGATATTTATTAACAAGGTGATTAGTCAGAGGATTACTGTAGAACATGTTATTTCAATGCTAGAAGTTTATTATTCATGTTCCTAATTTAAAGAGCTGCAATTTTAGAAGATACATGTGTTATCATATCTTTATCCTGAAATAGATAGAGCTATTTCAGGGCTGCCATGAAAGGTTTCTGTGGATCATTAGTCTAAAGTCTAGTACTAGAATGAAAAATAGGTTTTGCTTGTTGAATGGCCACTATAACTGATTGGTAATGACTATCTGGGAGACTGTTAAGTCCCTTCAGAAAACACGACATAGTTGATTAGTAATGTCTTTCACGGGTGCAGGAAGAGGAGGCCCTGGCAGGAGTGTCAGATTTTGGCCCTGAAGAAACCAGGCAGAGAGAAAACCAAGCAACTCTCACTCTTCACTGAGGATTAGAGCCCCTGGAATCAGCAAGTAACAGGGTAAAGGTTTTTCTTGGACTGTGCAGTAGGGGTAAATAATGCTGTTCTAAAACTCTGAAAAGCGTGCAGCGCAAAACCCTGACCTGAGTCTTGAAACAGCTTCCTGTGGCCATGTGCGTCTCAGGCAAGGGGAAGCAGGTCAGCAGATGACAGGAGAGTGGTTGAGAGTATCACTTCCCTGTTAGACAACAGAATAGGGCAGGGCCTGGAGTGCACACCTCTGTCTTGTTAGCAGCAAGTCTGTGTGCTACTTCTTACGGACTGCTCTGACACACAAAGGCTGGAACTACAAAGACTAAAGCTAAGCTGTGCCCGCAGAGGCTGTGTCCCAGCAGAACTCTTGGAAGAGGGGTCAGCTAAAGAAGATCACTTAGCACTGAGGTGAAACTTGTTCAGAGGACATTTTTTTTAAACAAAAATGCTCTTTATTGCTTGTTTTCAAAAGTAATGGCCTTTCTTCAAATTCATTATTAAGCTAAAATTCAAACGTATAGGCTACTAAAAGCTGGCATTTGGAATATTATTTTAAATGAAAGAGCCTTTAAGGCTACAAATCTCAGAGGTTCCATGCTGGGAGAACAGGCTTTGTTGTTTTGTTTGGACTCAAAATCCACTTTCAACAATACATATACACTTAATTCGTGATTGCTTGTCAGCCTTTTAATTATTATGTTGTGCTTCTCAGCCCACTTGGCAATGAGAGTTGCCATAAATTACCCTTAGCAACAGCACATCCACGAAGCAGAGTTGCTCCCCACTTACATGTTTTTCTAATGTCGTGGATGAACCAGGAAGGCAAATGAGGCAGAACCATGTTGCAAGCAGACTTGCCCAAGTGCCTGGCCTGCCCATTTTACCCCAGCGTGACTTGAATGACTACCTTGTAGGTTCTGGGTAAACTCCTTATATCCATGGAAAATCAGGCAGACTGACTCTGTGGGCAGCAGCAATTGTGCACTTGAAAATTAATTCCTTTACTGACATCGAGTCTTCTTTTTTTGTTCTTCCTGTCACTTCTTCTCACCTACCTGAGGCAGACATTTGGAGCGATGGTCCTCATTAGACAAGTACAGCATGAGATGCGGTGCGGGCAGTAGATTTTTCTTAGCGCTGCTGGAAGTAGAGAGCAGACCAGTGTCACATACCTTAAAGACAGCTCAGCACCATGGCTTCCCTGTGAACTTGGGCAAACGACTTAAACTCTCAATGCTTTGTTCTGTAAAAATCAAGATGATAAAAATACCTCACAAGGCTATTGTGAGGATTTAGATATTTACATAAATTACTTAGCATAATGCTTTGTCACAGGAGTGGCTATGAGAATACTAAAATACTAGCTGTAATCATTACTATGGGTAACACTGACGTTTACATTACTGCGGATGTTTCTGTTTTTATATCGTCTAAATGCTGAGGCCCCGCCACCCCCACCCAGAACTATTTTCAGGAGTGACTCCTCTTAGCGTCATAAAATGGAAAAAAAAGGGCATTCTTGTTCTTATTACTGAACAAGTAACTCCTAGGCTGTATTCAGCATGGTGATCTTTGCTGGTATGAGGAAGCAGCTACAGGGGACCCTCCAGGGTCATACACCTTGATGGTGTCACTGCTTCTCATTTCTGTTATGACCCTTTGTCACCTTCAGGTTGTGGCCATTCCACAAAACCCACTCCAAGTCTGTATTTGCTTTTGCCCTTTTCTAAGCAGTCTTAGTGGACATGGCATTTGCTTGGAAGAGCGCTGAGCTCCTAGCTAGCCAGGGCTGACCTTGACGTCTCTTGACTTCCCTGAGTTTTGTTCTCCTCCCAGTCTACTATGCAGACTGTTGGTATTTAAGTGAGTTGACTGCAGATCCAGTGCCTAACAGGGCCCTGGCACATGTGAGCATCACATTCATGCTCAGTTGCCACGTTTGGTGCAAGGCTCTTGCTCTGTGAATGCATACGGAATCCATGAAGATATGTCAAGTCAGTGCCATTTTCCTTCATTAACTGCAGAGACAGCTTTGTCGTCGCTTCTGAGGGCCAAGGGAGCGCATTGCCCATCCTTTGTAGTTTTGTCCCCTATGAGTGTAAGCCTGTCTTCCCTGGGTGTTCAGAAAACTCTATGAATGTCACTTAATATTTGTCCAGCACCTTCTGAGTTGAGGTGAAATGCTGACCACCATGGGAATGTGAGGGAAAGTCTGTTGTGAAGACAGATCCCCAAGATGGCTGTGAGAGATTCATTTTTCCTTTGAGGTCAAGAGGAAATCAAAATAGCAGTAAGAAACTGACCAATTAGCGTTTCCTCTGAGAACGCTCAGCTCCAAAAGCCCCTTTACAAGTGAAGAGGAGGACAAAGAAGAATGAAACAGAATGGCATTATGAGGGAGGTAATAGCCGGTATGTAAATGAGTACGACCACACAGGAAAGCTGGTTGGAGGCAGTGTGAATCATAAGACCAAAGTGAATGCATAATAGCCACCCTGCAAACTCCTGCTCTCCTACAGACGCTTGCCTGTAGACAGAGCCACCCCACCTGGCCCGAACAAGGAGCCATGTGATGGGAGGCAGGTGTGGGTCTCAGTGTGCAGCCTCGTTAGTGTTCGATGATGCTCTTTGGTAGGCAGCCGGAGCCTCAGTGCTGTTCCTAACAGTGAGCTAATAATTAAAAGTTCTGCATTTCCAAAAGGTGATGAATAGAATGAAGAAGTAATGAGGTGGGTAGGTATTGAGATTCCTCATGAGTGCCTATCACAGCAAGAGGATGAAGAAATAAAAAAGTGATGAGGGGGAAAAACTATCTTTGTTATGTCCAGAGCTGCTGAGAACTACCGGTTTGTCTCTGGTGTGAGGAATAGGAAGACATTTGTAAGGCCGTGAGAAGAGCGAAACTGCCTGGAAGGAGCTCTGGGTAACGCCAGGCTGCAGAATCCATGATGGTGGGTTAAGGGCCATGACTGCTTGCAAATTCATGTTTTATCCAATGTTTTATCGTGGTCAAATATGCTGAAGTAGGAGAGCTCAATTTCAAGACCCCTGAGTGAGAAATTCTTTAGATAATTTCTGCAGCAGTACGGACTGCCCACGTTGGCCTTAGTAAGGACAAAACATAGAGACTAAAGTTTGACTTGCAATGATTTCATTTAACAGTATTTTCTCCACCTCTGTCTGAACCCTGAAGGTAGGATGTCTATGCTGGCCTTGGATTCCAGGCCTCAATCTAGATCTTGTCATCTTCAGGTGGGTTTTTCATATGCTTTTGAGCAGGATTGAAGGGAGACTTTCATTATGGAATTCTAAACTTGTCCCCTCACTAGAGTGTACCACATACAGTAGAGTGTTAAGTAATAAATTTACCAGTCATGTAATTATCTTGCGAATAACACAATTAGAAATTGCTGAGTATGGCAGAACACTTAAAGTAGAAGTGAATCTATAGATTACAAGTGACACATAGGTATAATTAACACCAGAATTAGCCTTACTACTCTGTTCTAGCAAAAGTTGTGTATGCCTTTGCTTTGCCCCAGAACAATGCAGATATTTCATATGAATCAAAAAATTGTGGAACCATTTTTCCTGTATGCAGAGATAGTAATTGTTGTCTTATATTATTTGTATTTGGAACTTTCTTCACTATTAATGTTTAAACTATGACATAATTTATATAAGTTGTGTCATTTTCATTTTTTTAAGTTGTCAGAAGCTTAAACATTGAATAAATACAAAACAATGTGCCCCTTAACCTCTAAGAGACCTGTGCATTGAAAAGGATGCTAGTATGTGATTTTTGATTCCAGAAGATAACAGATAATGGTTGGTTTAGATCGACAAAACAAGCTTGTGACACAAGTTCTGAGTTTCTGTCCCGACATATCTGACCTATAATCCAGTCCATGGAGACACATCTGTAAAACTTTTATGACTCTGTAGAGATTGTAAGTGGGAACTCAATAGAAAATTTGGTCACTTGGGATGAATACATAATGGTATGGTGATTTTCAATCTTTAATTCTGTTCTTTAAATTTTGTTTTAATATAATCATAAATTCTACTTTCTGTCTTGTTGCTGTCTACACAAAGTCATGGCTCAGGTTATTTATACTATTAAAATGAATCTCAGAAAAAATACAGCTCTTAGCCTCAGACTGAGAAATCATGCAGTCAGTGTTTCCTCCTTCAGAAGTTTCTTTTGCTGGCTTCTGTCTTTTCCTGAAACAGTTTTCTCAAACATAAACCATTGATTTTCTACAGGGCTCCAAGTTTTTGAGGAAAACCCTTAGTGATTTCTAGATTTCCCATGGACATGCACATATATGTACCGAACGATATCAAAGCCACTTTCTATGTATATTCCCTATTCTGTGACAGTAAATATGGCTACTATAAATTGATGTTTCCAGCTTCTATTTGCCTTTCATTCTCTTATTGGGTGACTCAGGCACAAAGACTGGGAGCCTGCGATGTGGGAGATTGAAGCAGGTCTCGGACCTCTATGCCAGCGCAGGGAATAGATGTAAATACTTGTTATATTATAAGTGAACAAGGTGGGTATATAGGATTTTTGACCTTTATCATGTGGTAGAATTACTGTGCAAACTCCTGCAGACAAAACCTAAAGAGGCTCTGATATTCAAGTCTTAGTCTGTGATAACTATTTTAATTTAATTAAAATTGCTGAGTGTGTGCTGGTGACAAAGGTGTGGAAGAAGCGAAACTCTCAGTCATTGGTGGTTGGATGGCTTGGATCTGGATGTCCCCTCAAAACCTCATGTGGCTATAGGTGGGGCTTTTGAGAGGTGACTGGATCTAGGGTCCGTGCTCTTGGGATTCATAGTGTGATGCTGGGATTGATTCCTGGTGCAATGCTAGGATTAAAGCTACCCCACCTTGGGTGTGAGCACTACCCATCCCAAAGTGAGTAGCTTGGTTAAGATGTGAGAGACAGAAATTGGGTCACTGCTTGTCACTTGTCACTTGCTGCTTATCGCTTGCTGCTTCTTTGCTACTTCACTGCTTTGCTACCTTTTGCCCATCATGAACCATTGCTCCTCCGCAATGTCCCTCTGCTGTGCCGCCATCCTTCAGAGCCATCCAACCATAAAACAGACTGTGAACTAAATAAACCTTCCCTCCTTTAACTTTGAGTGTCAGGTATTTTGTCTCAGCAATGAGAAAAGTAAGACAGTGGTAGTAATATAAGATGATATAGTTACTTAGGAAAACAGTTTGGCAGTTGTTCAGAAAGTTAAAAATAGAGTTTCTATAAGACCCAGCAATTCCACTCCTAGGTCTATACTCAGGAGCGTTGAGAGCATATGTCCTCACAAACACTTGTATCTAAATGTTCACAGCACAATTGGTAATACCCAAAAGAGTAACAACAAATTTCCATTAACTGATGAGTGAATTTTTAAAAAGCGACACACATACATAAAATGGAATGTCATTCAGTCCTTAAAAGAAATGAGGTATTTTTCTGTTTGTTTGTTTGTTTTGGTACTGGCAATCAAACTCATGACCTCAGGGTTGCCAGGCAAGCCCTTATGCTGCTGAGTTATATCCCTGGCCCCAGAAGTGAGGTATTGATAGGTGCTAGCACACAAGTGAATCTTGAACACATTATGCTAAGTCAAAAGCAACCTATATATGATTCCATTTGTATGAAATACCTACACTAAACACAACCGTAGAAATAGAAAGTACACTGATATTTACCAGAGGTCACAGGGGAGGGAGAAACGTGAAGTTGTTGCTAATGGATATGGTTTTCCTTTGGAGATAATGAAAATGTTCTGAAATTAGATAATCATAATAATTGCACAATGTTGGTGAACATACTTACAACTACTCAATTGAATACTTTAAAAGATAAATTTTGTGATCTATGAATCATATCTCAATTTTAAAAAATCTATAACTGAGTAACCAATTTCAAGATAACATTATGTAATACAGCAACCATTGTTAATTCCCTACTACCTTCTCTGTAATTTGGTATTTCCCTTATTGATTTGTGTTATTCTGGTTTTTGTCTGTTTGGTTGTTGATATGTTTCCATTCTTTTGTCTTTAAAATAAAATAAAAACTAAAATAAATAAATAAATAAATAATACATAAAAAATTCTTAACACAGAAACAAATCCGAGGAAAGGACTTGGGCATTTGTTTTAGTTTACAGCCCAAATGTCCCCCGAAAGTTTCACGTGTGCAGAGGCAGAGGTTTGGGGAGGAGACTCGGTCTTGATGGCAGGGTCCTCCTCAGTGAGTTCATCCACTGAAGAGGAGCCGGGGCCAAGTGGGAAGAGGTGGATCACTGGGCCTGTGACCTGCAAAGGTGAATTCTTGTCCCAAGCTCCTGGCTTTCTCGCTGCCACAGATCGAGCACCTTCCTCTGTCTTTCACCCTGTGAGCCAGCTGACAATAAACTGAAGCATGAGCCAAGTAAACCTCTCCAGCTTTAGTTTGTGGGTGTGGGGCATTTTGTCTTAGCAATACGGAAGTGACTAATACAGCATTTTACACTCCTGAAATGATTTTTGAGATATAAAGTTTTTTTTTAATTAAATTTGAATCCTGAGTGGCTTAAAATATTTTTCATCATGAAACTTATTACTTCATGTTAAATAAAATGCCAAATGAGACCCTGGATGAGCTGGTGCCTGTCCATCTTTGAAACCCATCTCCTCTCCCTGCTCGCTCCCTGCTCGAGTACTGACCACCACAGTGCTCCGTTCCTCCGCTGTTCACTCCTTCCTTGCACTTACTGTCACCTCTACCTGGGACATTTGGTCCCCTGACAGTCATGTCGCACAAGTTCCTCATCATTCAAGGGCCAAGGCAACTGTTAAGTTTCCTTCCTTAAATCAATATGGCATTCCCTCTGCCTCTAAGACATCGCCTTGTGCTCGCTTCTTGATTATTTCCTTCAGTTTGCAATCAGAAAGTTTGCTTGTTGGCTGATTTGTAATCTCTATTGCTTATAATTCCTCCTCCATAAGAACAGAGGCCTACTCTGACATGTCTAGCCCTAGAATTGTATTTAGAAAACAGAAAGGATCTCCGAAATATTTGCTGAAAGAATCAGCAGGTGATGGAGCTTAATGAGCAAACAACTTCAGGAAAGAGGGTCTGGCTGTAGGCAATCTCTGAACACCTTTGTAGGAGAAGGGGGAAGGCTGGATGAGAATACAGTTAGATAGCAAAACAAGCAGAAGTGTAAAGAAAAGTGACAGGAAAAAGAGAAGCAGGCAAGGAACCTCATAAAGTAGGATCTGGAAAAATCACTTGGCATTTTAAAATACTTGTGTTGCTTGGACAGAAATAGCTGAGGTTCCGGATTTTATTTGACTTGTTAACAATTGAAAAATTTTCTTAGTAACACCGTAAGTTAATGACTTAATATAATTTTTCAAAAATGCTTTTATTTATATATAAAAATGTTACAAGTACACTTTTAAAATTCTTGCTTAAATTCTGAGATATTTTACATTGTCTTTCTCTTTGTCTTATCATCTCTTTTTGGATTATGAAATTATCCTCTGTGGAATTTTGGCATACATCTGCAGGCTGAGAATATTTTACAAATCATATAAACTTAAATATATGCTTCCAGCCATTCCTTCATATGCTTTGATTGTTTCCAGGTCACCCATAAAACGCATTTCAAACCCTGGCCAGCTCAGCATGTTTCTCTTCAGGTAGCTGGCAGGTCTTTTTTCCTTTTAAGGTAAGTCTAGGGGTCCATTAACCAGCAGCTTTTCCAGCTTATTTACATTTTGTTTAACAATTAAGCCCCTGGTTTTTGAAATGAATTAACATAGAGAGATATTCTCCAGTTGGTCAAAGTGCTTGGGATTGTAGATTTTTTTTATTTCTGCAACAGTTTCATGCCTTTACAGTTAGTCTTATTTCTTGGTATTTGCTTAGTCATGACAGGGTATAAAAACAGCAGCTTCCCCACCCCTTAACCTTAGCAGCCCAAGAAACAATTGAATATCATCTTCATTTTTCTAGTTAAAAGAAAATACAAATTTTTCATTCTTTTAACCAAAGAAGCTGTATTTCTATTTCATTACATCTGGCTTCCTGGTTGCCTAGGAAACATTAGTGTCATGGCAGACTGACTGCTTTAGCTAGGGCATTCAGAAAAAAGCCATTTCTCCCTATATTATATTCTTAAGTACTGATGAAATTTTGCTAGAGATTTGGAAAATTAGAGATTGCCCAGTGTTGACAAAGGCATGTGGAGGTGGGCCTTCTCTACACTATTTTGATTATAATTAGAAATATTTCCTGAAAGATACTTAGCAATTCATATCAATACTCTTGAAGGCTGACTATCTTTTAAACACAATAATACTGAAAGCTAGGAGTTGGTACAAGAAAAATAACCGCAGAAATGCAGAAATGTTGATATATATAGTACCTTCCTCTTGGGTTGTCAGGAGGATTAAAGTCTGTATCAAATGTAAATTGCTTTGAAGGAGGAAAGTAACAAGCAAGCCTTAGCTGTTCTTTCTGTTCATCAGATGTGTCACTTTTTATGTGACACTGCTCTACCTCTAATATGGAGAATAACAGTCACCTTTGGGTTGGACAGTGCCATATACACCTGATTTTATTTGTCTTTATTTTATTCCAGAAGAGTTTTGTGATTAGCACTTTACTAAGCACATTACCAATATTAACTTATGTATTGGTTGACAACTCACAATTGTTTATTGAATGAAATTGGCATTACTTTTTCTGTAGTAAAATATACAATGCGATGATTAATACTCATCGAACATTTACCAGGTGTGTACTGTGTGCCTGAGGAGAGGGCACTGTTGTTATTCCCATTTCCCAGGCTCAAAGAAGCTGTAGAACATGTACATGTTCATATAAATGATTGGGAAAGAAGACAGAATTTTCACCCAGATCTGTCTTACCTGAGCTGTGCCAGTATCATTGTTATAGATATTGTGCTGGAGTCAAGATGTGATACAACCTAAGAATCTATTCTTCTAGGAAACTCCTGAAATGATTTTAGTAAAAACTCAGCTTTTAGGGATATGCTTTTCAAACTTTAATGTACGTTGTTCAGTAGACATGGGCTGGTGCCTAGGAATCTCAATTTCTTATAATTCTCTTATAATGCAGACGTCAGCAGATAACATTTTAGTAGCCAAGCTTCTATATGGTTTATGGATATATACAATCTTTTCATTTTTCCTTAGATAATCACTATAGGTAAAAGGAAGACAGCTGTGTATATAAATTTTAGTGAAGTCTTGAGGTTTTCAAATTTCTGGAAGTGCATTTTGAAGGGGAGGTCTTTATATTCTCAAAAAGCAATTCATAACTAGTGTTCTCTACTTGATTGAATAATTTGAAAGTAAGAAACATAGGCTTCTCTTTTATCATCTGTTAATCATCTTATAACAGAGTATTGTTGTGTGGCTTTAGCACCAACAGATCACCTTAAGTAACAGAGTGTCTTCAACTCAGTTTCTAAGATTGGGGTCCCTAAGGCCAAAAGTTCTCAAGAGCTTTAAGAAGTCCATAAATATTATCCTCTATGAACAATCAGGAGACCCAATATGGTTTAGAATTGATTTAAATAGGCTACTTGGTAGGCCAGGCTTGATATCTGTAAAATGACAGGTGTATATAAGTGAACTTTTATGTCCTTTTCTTGCTCACAATTTCTTCAGTTTGTTTTTATTATTTTTTGGAGTGAATTTCAAGCATTTAGTATTTAACATTAGCATAACATTTGAAAGCAAACCAGGATGAACCCTGGTGATGAACTGAGCTGTTGTTATCTCCTCTTGGCAATGGCTTGAGGAGCTCACATTTCAGGGACTATGTTTGCTTTGGTGGTCATTGAGCCTTCTATGAGGTAAATGACTTATCTAGCCCTATCAGAAAATGACTGATTACATGCACTGTCTAGAGAGCCCTTCCCAGTCATTGTTGTGGCCTCAGAAATTTATGGAGAAGTTATTGGAATTCTAGTGGATTAATTCCAATCTACCACTTCCAGTGCAACCCATGATGACACTAAGGCATATCTGTAATTATGGGAAGCCAAGGGGTCCTAAGTTCAGCCAGAACAAAGGCCTCAACCCAGGGAAGAATTTATTAATTTGTGAAGAAGAGAGTGGCTTGAAAATGAGTGATTGTGAGAGTGACAGGAAGTAAAGGAGTGCTGTGAGCTGGGCTAAGTAGAAGGCCTGAAATCACCTCTGCAATATGTAGAGAGAAGGATATGCAGAAAGAGTAATCTGCATATCATAACTGACATAGTATCTAATGTTTGGAGGTTGGCGGTTCCGCTCTGATGTATAACCTTTCTAACCCCAAGAAGTCATAGCCTCTATCTCAAGGCTCAATCCCAGCCCACGGAGTGGAGCATTGCTCTTCTGTTCATCCAGCCTTTTCCCGGATCACGCAAGGACACAACTGGGAGGGGTGCGTGTCCACGGAACCACTGCCTGCTGTCTTCAAAGACCACCATCAGCACCTCTGCTGGACCCACAGGCGCTGCTCAAAGCTAACTGAAGTGATAAGGAAAATCTGCAGCCAGCTCTGTAACTGTCAATACATGGAAACAGGGTCAGGCTCAGCAAAAGTGGAGACAACTGCTCCTCCTTCAGGGAGAGTCCCCAGGCGGCCCTCCACACCAGTGAATCACAGAACTAAATGTGAATGGTGGAGGCCTTTTCCATTATCTCATTTTCATTTAAAAAACATTGAAGATGAAGTTGTAAAAAATAACATGATGTTACTAACTAGTGAGAGTTATAGGAATTAGAGAATTGAATTTATTACATGCTTAAAGTTTCATATTTTTAATACCAAATGAAGCAATTATTTCAAGGAGTAGAAGAAGAAAAATAGAAATTGGCTAGAAAGATAAGACCTTGTTTTTTGTTAATGCAGCTACTTCTTTTTATTATAGAGAGACACAGGGCTAATTCACAATATTGTAAGTGAACTCATAACACTAATAAATATGAGTCCCAAATCTTCCACTAAAGTCCCTAACCAGATTGTGGCTCTCTGAATTCTGGAGGCCATCATCTCCACATTTGCTAAGCAACAGAAGTTCTTAGAGATAATTTGTTAGTACATACAACTTTGTTACTTAGTAGAAAGGATTCAGCAGTTTTACTTTAGCCTAAAATAAAATTGCTTTTTGCCAATTTCTTGTAAGGGGAAACTATTTAATATTTATCTTGGTCTTGCAGACAGTGTTAGATCCTGAAGAAGCATGAATCTTCCCATCACACTATCTTGATTCTTACACTTTTTCATGCTTCTGTCTTTTTAATAGTTCCAAGGCTATTTCTCCACTGAAAGTAAACCTCAAAGAAGTAGGTCTGCTAGCTGCACAAGTGGGCAGAGTATCAGCACAGTTAAGGAAGAGGTAGAGAACTTGAAAATACTGGCGGTATGATTTAAATCTAAAATGGCCCTGAAAGCCCAGTCTGTGTGTGGAAGGCGATTGGACTGCCAGGGTGCTGTGCTCTGCGGGGGCCCATCCCTTGCTGAGTTTGGTAGCTGAATGCACTAGTAGGAAGTAGGCCTGGCTGGAGGAGAGTCAGTGGGGTGGACGTGGAAACCTGCCTTCTCGTCTCTGGCCGTTCCCTTCTCACTCTGCTTCCTGCTGCTATGGGCCTCCTCCCGCAGGCCCTCTGCCATCCTGTGTGTGGCCTGGACACTGCCAGCCCTGTGCTGAACTGTGAGCCAAAGTAAATGCTCATCCTGCAAGTTCTGGGATTGGGTATTTATTTTTTTTTTCTGGTAATGGGAGCGTGACTAAAACGATTGGTATTCTGGGTGCCTGTGGCCAATGCAGCGAGATGTGCTTTGTGTGTGCTGTCACCTCCTGTGTTTAGATGAAGTGTCTGAGGGTGAGAACTTTGGTTCTTGGCAGAAGGCAGCAAGGGAGGGGAGGGATGAGCCTCAAGTGCAAGTGTCTTGAGCTCTGGCTCTCTTCCCGCTTGCTCCCAACAGAAGGTATTTTGAATTATGCGGATGATCAAAGGAGAAGGGATAGAAAAGAGAGCAGAGGGCAGACTAATGAGAAGGATGTAATAGGAATACATGAGCTTGTTGGGAAGAATTATCCATCAGAAGGAGGGAAATGTTGTCGGAGTAGCCTAGAAATGGAGAAAAGCTAGAGATCAATAAGCCCAAGATAGAATGTTAGGAAGTAACTTAATAAATGAATGAATAACAGAATTTCGGTCTGAGGCTATCTCCAAAAATGCATCATGAAGAAACAGGGATTTGAAAAGACTGAGACCAGAGATAAGAGAGGTAGAATAAATACAAATATCAGACAAAACCCCTGAACGGCAAAAGCGCTACCTGAAGTCAGAGAATATTTGAAGAAATAGTTACCTAGCATGTAGAAAATGCAATACAAACTGAAGACTTTACATGGAAATGGTTGTGGACTATATACAGAGAATTGGGAAGTTATTCTATAGTGGACTGAATAGTTTTCCCCAAAAAGGGAGTCTTAGAATGTGACCTTACTTGGAAATAGGGTTTTGAAAATGTCCTTAGCTAATACGCTAGTTACAGTGGGCCCCAAAGCCATTGCCTTGTCGACTTATAAGGAGAGAAGATGTGGAAACGGGGTTGTCTGAAGAGGGAACAGACTGTGGTTAAAGGTGAATGAGGATTAGGGTGATGCCAAGGAGCACCAGGGATTCCCCAGGTTTGTCACTGACCATTGGAAACTAAAGGCAAGAATTCTGACCTAGAGACTTCAGAGGAATCATGGCCCTCAGTTTATTGTAACTTGTTATGATAGTCTCAGGAAACATATAGTCCAAGGCTTAGAGCCTTAGCAAAACTCTTAAGAATTTAGAGAAATTCTAAGCTAGAACATCCTGTGGTGAACAACAATCTCACTGTCACTGGGCCTCTCTCAATAGCAATAGCAAAAGGCAAGAAGGTAAAGGAATAATAATTTTAAAGCGTTTTAACATACAAACTTTGAGCTTAAAATATTACGGCCGGTTACTTAAGTGGGAGTGCAGAGTAACAGTTGTATGCTGAGTAAAATCTCAGCTTGCCATGTATTGACAACTTACGTATTAGAGTAAAAATGAAGAACTTAATTCAGGAGAAATAAAATGTGGGAAATAAGTGCAAGCAGGGCATTGAGCGGGTTTTGTACAATGAGCAATAACAACTTCCGTTTCCGGTAGCATGAGGAATGGATAATCGGAAGATTTTTCACTAACTGTCATTTTAAGGGTTGCATAAAGTACATGAGTATTCACTTGAAGGTATAGCTGAGCTTTGAAGAAATGGGGAGCTCAGAACCAAAGAGCCAGCTAAGATCAAAATAAGGAGTGCAAAGCTTGCTAGAATAAGCAGTGGAGATTTTAAAAGCATATAACTAACTATGTATTTGAAATTACAGTGCAGTGTTAATTGAACAGGCCAGATATTAGGACTGGAGGAAGATAAGGTTTGATACCTGGAAAGAGACTGGGGTGGTCAGAACACATTAAGTATGTAGATACTGATGGGGAAATTTAGTGTTAGTATGGATAAGCATAACTATTATTGAAACAACAAATAGTACATAATTTTATACCTGTTGGAAAATACCTGATTTAACTGGAAGGTACGGAGGAGAAAAAGATGAGGTAAGACGTTTGAAATAAACTCAAAGAACAACTGGCATAAACGTATCGGGGTTAAGCTTACCAGGAATGTTCTCTAATGGGAAGAAAACAAGATGTTATGCTGTGTTATTTATTAATCAAAAAAACCAAAACTTTGATGAACACAAATGAAAGATGAGGAGATAAAAATGTGATGCTTGTCAAATGCAAATGAGAAAAGGAATAATAAGATCAAGGGAGTAAAACAAGCAGAGGCATACACACATGGAAGAAGATGGCTTTGAGATGTAGAGAATAAATAGTAATTTATGCATTTGTCACTAATTTAGCAACTGTAGTTAGAAATTTACACAGTTATTTCAGATACTGATGAAGCAATAAGACAAAAAGTAAGCCGAGATAGACCCTTAGATAACAGTGAATTTCATCTAGTCTACAGCATTGTCTCAATAGTGTAATATATTTTATCGTGTAGGTCAGGTACAAAGTTCTTCTAATGGGTCAGGAAGGGAGCTTTAGATTCTATAAAGAGCAGCAGTATAAAGGTTCTTTTTTCTAACTACAGTCCTATAAATTGGACAGTATTAACAAAAAGATAGCAAAAACATGCTATCGGTCTGGAAATGAAAAGGCACACTAGGAAATAACCCTCAGGTTAAATAGGAAGTGGTAACAAGAACAGCAAAATTTTAGAGCTGGGAGATAGATAATAAAACACAGTAGGTGAGAGATGTAGTTAATGTGTTACTTTGAAGGCAATATTTTAGCTTTTGTCACACAATAAAAAACATGAAGTTGGAAGCCTCCCACGCTCAGTGTTTGACTCAAGTAACTACAAAAACTTGCAGCATAGTAAGGCTGGAGAAACATGGGAGGAAAAATAATCATGGTGAAGAAAAGTGCAGTGAGTCAATGCCAAAGCAAAAATAATCAATAAACATCAAAGAACCAAAGTTAACTCTTTGGAAAACCTAGTAAGTTTGAGATAAGTCTTCAATGACAAACGAAGTAAAAATATATATGTGTATCTTGCTATACAAAATAGGTGAAAGAAGTAATTACATTTTTTTATTTGTTAGAATATGATAAATTTTTGCCAGTACAACTGAAAATTTAAGATATATGGCAAAGATATCAATACAAGAAAAACACATCAATCGGAAAATATTAAATAAATTATAATCATGGAGGACCACCTAGGCAACTTTCCTTGAAAGAGGAGCAATTGTCTCCGTTTTGGCTGAGCCTGACCCTATTTCCATGTACTGATATGTACAGAGTGAGCTAGGGCTTTTCCTTACCCTTTCAATTGGCTGTAAGCAACACATGTCAGTCTAGCCGAGGTGCTGATGGTAATCTTTGGAGATGTCAGGTGTGTTTCCCCAACCCCCTGTTGCTCCCTCAAGTGAGCTCGGAGGAGGCGGGATGTGTGAGCCAATGCTCCATGCTATCAGCTGGGATGGAGCTTTGGGAATAGAGGTTATGACTTCCTGGGGCTTCAAAGATTACACATCAGAGCTGAAGAGCTGACCTCAAAACATTCAATGCTACCTCAGTTGTGTTATGCAGATTACTCTTTCTGCATATCCTTCTCTCTGCATATGGTAGAAGTGATTTCAAGCCTCCTACCTAGCCCAGCTCATGGCACTCACGTATTTCCTGCCACTCTCACAGTCACCCATCCTCAAGCCACTCCCTTCTTCACAAATGAATAAAATCTAGGTTTGGTCCTGGGTAAAGGCATTTGTTCCGGATGGCCATCATCATGGCTGGACTCAGGACCCCTGGCTCCTCGTAACTACAGATAGGCCTTAGTGCCCTTATTCTTGCCATGGGCTGCACTGGAATTGGTACATTGGAATTGACTCGCTTGAGTTCCAATAACTTTTCATGGGATTACATCTATACACTTCCTGGGATGTTAGGAGGACTGGGAAGGGCTCTCTACAATAATGATTATCAAAACTTGGTCCTGCTTGTGATCAGAAAAGAGGCTCAAATTTGACAAATGAGTTTTATTTAACTCTCAAGGAACAGATATTACTTATTTACAATTCTTTTAGAGCAGAGAAAAACACCAACTTACTAAATTTCATCTTAATACTGAAGACTAGATAAGTTGAGGTTATAAAAAGGATTGGCCAATTTCACTTATGACATTAAAGAATACTAAGAAGTCAAATCTAGCAGTATATTAAAAAGCAAAGGGCTGGGGATATAGCTCAGTGGAATAAGCACCTGCCTAGCAAGCGCAGGATCCTGAGTTCGATCCCCAGTACCGCAAAAAAAAAAAAAAAAAAGCAATACATTATTTCATAAAAGTAAAATTAATCATAAAACTGAAAGGATATTATAATATTTTCTAAAAGTCTGCCAGTGAGGTTCATTACATCTTTAGTAAGGCACGAACAGTTATGTGATTTGTGATATAAAAATGTATTTAATAATAACAAGGTTTTGTGATGAACTCAGTCCTAAGCAAACTTAGCACAGAAGGATGTTTCTTTTGCTTTTCCGTTTTTTGGTTTGATAAAAGCATTCTGCCACAGTGCTATGGTGGACATCATTCTTAATGAAGAGAGCAAGTTCAGAAGACAAGAATGTCTGTACAGTTTCTCAACACACTACCCGAGGATGGTTCCATCCAACAAGACAGAGGAAGAAGCAAAAAGTGTAAAACTTGAAATGAGATATGTAATTGTCATTGTTAAATGAAATCACTTATGCAGAAAACCAAAGAGAATCAATAGAAACTATTAGCTGTAGTGCCGTAGTTGCCAGCTGTAGAAGCAACATAAAAATCAATAGCTTCCCTCTGTATTGGGAGAAACCAGTTATAAACTATGATAATAATAAGATACCATTTATAATAGTGACATAAACTGAAAGTTACCTAGGGACAAATCTAAGATAGAATGAATAAAACGTATAAGGGAAATTTAAAACTCTATTACAAGAGTTTTATTATGGTATTAAAGGATATAAATGCAGTGTTCATAAATGGCTTTATGGAATAGTGGGAAGATGTCACATTTCCCCTCCATTAAAATTTAAATCCAATCCAATCAACATCTAACCAAGAAATTTTTTGAAAGGACAGAGTTCAGTGTAAATTTATATGGGGAGTAAATTTTTAAAAAGAAAGAGAGATTCTTTCTCTATAAAGCATTAACAAACATGTGACAGAAGTTAGCAAACTTCAGTCCACAGCCAAATCAAGACTGTGCTTGTTTCTGTAAATAAAGTTTTACTGGTACACAGCCACATCCACTCATTTGCATACTGTCTATGGCTGTGTTTATCCAATGATGACAGAATTGAGCAGCTGCAACAGAGACTGCCCCACTGCATCTGTCCCTTTTCATAAAATATTTAGTGAATTCTTTCTATAACATCTGGCCTAGAATCCAAATAAAAAATAGTCTAAACTCATTTCTACATACATATGGATATTTGGTGCACTCAGTCCCCAGAATTGGTGCAAGGGAAACTGGCTTCCAAAAGGAGAAAAAAAACTAAAGATGCCATTATACTTATGAATAAGTGAAAATATATTGATAGAAGAAAATATAGGAATATATTTTTGCAAGTTTATGTTAGAGAAGATTTTGTTACAGAAGATTCATGGTGCACAACTATAAAAAGAACCTCAGTGAATTTTAATACACCAAAATGGATGCTTTTTGTTCAGTGGAGGGAAGTGCAGAAAAATTAGCAGATGGTAAAAATACAATTCTTGTGCTTAATAGGCCACAGTCAATGTGTAGAACAGATCATGGACTTTGGGAGCTAGAGACTAGAAGGGAGGAGACCTGTTATAAAAGAAGATCAATTATATGAATTGGAAATTTGTAGAAGGAAAAGCAAACGTATATCACTATTGCAGACAAGTGAATTAAAACACATCAATCAGTTTTTCCCAGTAACAGATAGTAAAGCAGGTACTATGAAGTGGTGGCAAGGATTTAGGAAAATGAAAGTCCTCACATATTGCTCCTTGCAGTGCAGACTGGTAGATTTCAGAAAAAGATGTATGTGCTCAGAAACTCCACAATGGGGCTAGAGTACATGTATCCAGGGAAACTCACACAGGGTGCTTGTCACAGTGTTATTTTTGGCAGAATATTGGCATCAAGCTAACACCTGAGCATTACAGAGACGGACAGAAAAAGCTACTATGAAATGCAGCAAGGAGCTATACGCAGGATGGAACATCAGTGAGTCTAACGTTGAGAGAAAATAGACCCGTGGTATTTAAAACATGCAATTTATGTTTCTAATTATTATAATTATGAAAAAATTTTAAAATGACATGTAAGAACTCTAGATTTTGCACATGAAATATATATACAAACACACAGAGAATTCTAAATTGTACTTTAACTATGAAAAAGTGAATCGCTGAGTGGGGACGGGTAGCAACAGAGCTGGGCATAGAGGATGAAAGGGAAAGTGTTAATGAAGAAGGAATGAAGGCCAAAGAGGAGCTCAGATGGCCCCAGATAATGTAAGCCTTCAACTAGAGTGCATGCCTCAGTCATGTCTGGACTATTAGCAGTGCAGGAAGACAAACCCCAGGGACATTACTCCTTCTCATACTGCTAGATCTAGGTGTGCAGCTGGTGATGTCTGGATTTCTGTGTCTCCGCTCTGTCTGCCTTTGCTTCAGTGATAGCTGTAGTAAATGTTGAGGGAAATCTCTAGTCGTTTCAGTTTCACATTGTACCAACTTGACAAATCAACTGAAAGGGTCCTATTAGATCTTCAGTAATCCACTGGAGCATCTCCTTGTCTGAACCAGTGGTGCATCCGAGGACTAAGGGGAATCCATCCCTAGAGTTAGCCAAAGGACATTTCTATGTGTAGGAGGTGGAGTATACACCCAAAATCCAAGTGATGTGGCTGGAGCTTATAGGAAGTAGATGCAGGGGAGTTGCTGGTGGCTTGAATCAATGCTGTTTGTAGAATGGTCGGCTTGATTTCCTATTCTGAAACATTGAAGGGAATGAAGAAAGGTTAATTCTAAGTACACAAAGCACTGCCACTTACATTATAATATTTTTTCATAGTGCTTATTTCATAGGGCTCCAAGGAATAAATCCTCCGGAAGTAGGTGAACCTAGTATAAAAGTGACTTTGATATTGTTGGAGCTGTCTGTCTTAGGAGTCTGGATAACTGTCCTAGGGGTGGATAGTGAGCCTTCCATCACTGGGCCTGAGAAAGCCCATGCCAGACAGCTACTTGGCAGGGTCCACAGGAATGGGCCCACAGATGGGGAGTGCAGTGGGATTTGATCAGTGATTCCTCGTCACCTGAGCAACTGATTAAAGCACACATCGCTGGGCCCTTCTCTTAGTTTCTTATTCGTAGGTGTAGGGTAGGGTCTGAGATTTCACATTTCTAAGTTCCTTGGTGATACTGATGTTTCTAGCCAAGGAAATATACATTCAGAGCCATTGTCATGGGGGATTTTTTGACATCTTTACTGTCCCTTCATTTTACTGAGAAAGTTGTAAATGTTCTAAGAACCACTATATGTGTCACTGAGGAAAACCTTTGCCTGTTAGTTCTTGAGCCCTAGAAATGTGAGGTTCTGCTATGTGGGCATGTCTCTGGTACAGAACATTCTCAGACCTCTCTGCGATTTGTGTCACCCAGGCCACTGGGCTCATTGCATAAGTGTGCTTGTATGGTGTATTCTATAAAACAAGTATTTTCTGATCTTGTTTTTTTCATAGTTCTATTTCTATTTTTCCATAGGTTGATCTACATTCATTAGTTTTCTAGTGGGCTATTTTTGAATTAGAAACATGAAGTAGTTTCTTGGGGAGGGTGTCTCTGAGTCATTTAGGAAGTACATTTTTGATACATAGGCATCACCAAACCAAAAAAAAAAAAATTCTCAGTGATGAGTAGATTTGGCTTAACATAGCTGCTAAGTGCCAAGTCTGTCTTCAACTCCTTTTCTGACGCGTTCCCTGAAAAAGAGCACATTGGACAAGTCATGAGCCTTCCTGTATCCAGGTGGTGTCAGCCAGGAACTAACTGTTCATTTCTCAAATTGTAATTTGCTCCTTTCTTCTCTTTAATTTTGAAAATTTCCTAGGCTAGTTCTCTGGAAGTGCTTGTATGCTTTTATAATTGTAGGCAAGGTCAGACAGTGTTTGCACTTGTTCTAAATTGCTGTTATATAAACAAAGATAAAACCATTTGAGAGAAACACTAACAAATTAGATTTCTAGTCAATACTCAACAATGAAACTTTTCTGATTAGCAAAGATGACGAAGTGGCTGGGTGAAGCAAGTGCTTGCCAAATAGGAGCTGGAGTCTGAGGTGGCGGTGTGAGTGCTGGAGGGTCTGAGAGTGAGGACTCTTGGGTTGTCCATGTGCAAACTGTTGCATAAAGTCATGCAAGCAAATCAGGGAAGGGCTTCTGGGAGAGGGAAGTATTTTAGGATGAACTTAGAATTCATCTGGGTGCACATGAAATGAGGAGTCATTAAAATGACATCCTGTTTGCAACTAAGAATCTTTACTAATGGAATTTTCTTTCTTTGATGTGGTACATGCACGGAGTTTCTTACTTGAGTTTTATAAATAGCCGTTTCCTGAACTGCTTTCTTTCAGGCTTCAACGGTGAGGAAATGGCGTTGAGATTCGGCCAGCATCTCATCAAGCCCTCCGTGGTGTTTCTCAAAACAGAACTGTCCTTCGCCCTTGTGAATAGGAAACCCGTGGTACCAGGACGTATCCTTTTCTTTTGAAAGAGGTAAAATGAAAAACCTATGAATGTAATCAACCAAAAGAACTGGAGGATTGGCCTACAATGTCTGTCCTAAAGAGGTAAATAAGGAACCCACCTCCCTCTTCCTTTGGAGAAACCAGGTAAGTTGTTATTTTGAACCATTTATTTTGAATCCAGTTGGTGGCACCAGTAATATGCTTGATCAATGTTGCAGAACTTCTGAAAAGAGTTGCTTAGCAACCGTGGCTTTCAAGGTGAATTTTTGCTTGACCTTTTCACTCCCATTGCTGTGTAAATAAATAGGTGTTTCTAAAATTGGCCCAATGAATATCATGGACACTTTATATTCCTTGTGAATTTTAATGGCACGTTAGCAATTGGATTGCAAATTTGTGGAGTGGAGTTAAGGTAATATGTAACTGATGTTGTTTCTTTATCTTTTATGGAGATCATTCAATTTATGAGTTTTAATTAAATTCATACATGTAAATTTTTTTTAAATTTTGGCAGCTGAAATGGCTTTTTATCTTGGGAAAAGCCCTGACTTCTGGATTGGTGGACAGTGTTTTTGTTAGTTAAGTCTATTTCCCTTGGAAGAAATTCTACAGACCTCAGTACACGCTATGTTCTCTTTGGCAGTGGGAAATGCAGGAATTGTTATAATACTCTGGAGTAATTTTCAGGTTGTTGGAAGTATCACTTATGATTGTGTACATGTAAATTTTGTGGTGATTCTTCAAAACTTTCTTCTTTCCCCGCCTTACTCTTTTATGCAGGGGGCATAGAATAAAATTTCATATTTCAAGACCAAAGGTATCTTCTAGACTAAGACATGATTTTGTTTTGATACAAATTTCTTAGTAATTTTGAGGGTACAAATGCACCAAGATTTTTGCAGAGTAACTTACATGTTTACAGCAAAATAATTCAGAGTATTAAGAACTTTATGAGTACTGTTTGTTTCTAGTCACGTAACCATTATATGGTAGAAAAGAAAAACACAAAAAGACAATTGTAGTTACATGGCAGACTCCTAAATTTCTTGAATACAAATTTTGACTAATTAAATTTTGTAAGCTTACAAATTGCTAATCAAGTAATAAATTAGTAAGTAATGTTATATGAAATCTTTTAAATGACTTAAAACTCTTTAAAATTTTTAAAAATACGATTGTGTCTGAAGATTTAATATTAGACAGTGACATTCTTCTATTTATTGAAGCAAAGAGGAAAAACAAGATAGAATGACTTCGCAAAATCCCACGAAACAATTATCTTTCAATTACTTATCAACTTTATTCTGAGTTCTAAAAGATGCCAAGGCTCTTAGAATAACAGCATTTTATTTCTTCACTTAATTCTACTGCAAGTTTGTGGTGGTCCTTTTCTTCTGAGGAACTTTTCTTAAAGCAAAATGGCTATAGAGTCAAACGTCGGAAGAATATGGCTTAGATGCCTTTTCTTTTGTCATGCCAGCTTAGCTGATTTTTAATGAAGAACTAAGGAAACCTGGGATGAAAGTGCAAATTTAGGTGAGTAAATCCTAGTATCCTTGACTAAGATTATGTGAGGATGCAGGAATGTATTGGTGTTTTTATTGGTTAATAATGGAATGAACTTTGTTTCCTGATTTTTTTTTACTTTTTTACTTATCTTGATAGCAAATTGATTGTAATGGTCTTTTAAATAAATTCTGAGAGTGTGATATTTAAGAACTGGAATATAGGTGAGAAAAAATGAAGATAATCTGCTTCTAGGGAAATAACGATAGTAAATTGTGATCTATTGGTAAATGATGACTAGTTTTTTCCACATAGCCCTGAAATCATTTGGAAATGAATCTTAATCAGTTCCTATATCTTTCAGTAAATGCCAAGGACACTGACAACATTTTATTAAAATTAACCAACATTCTTGATGAGGAGGAGACCAGGGAGAGTGAGAATGTTTTGTAATCAGTCTACTCTGAGGCTATCTCACATCTTTTGCTGCAAATGGTCTTGGGCCAGGAGATAATGTATTCAGACAACGCTTTTCATGTCATGATTTTGTAACTTTTTATTTGCCTTTACCTTTGGAAACTCAGTTAGGTTACTACTGTGAGAAGCATCTTAATAAGGGACTCATTTGTTTGCAAAAAGCTGCAGTCCTGTGTCCTGGGATTTAGGAGTTTTTTGGTTTTTTTTGGTTTTTTTTTTTTTTTGGATTTAGGAGTTGAAGCTGTGGATAGCTCTGCCCACTAACACTTTGAAAATAAATGAAGTGTTTGGATTGGGTTCTTATCTTCCCGCAGCGTTCAATCCCACCTGCCCTTGTCTAGACTTTCGGTTTGGATCATCTAGCTTTGGGTAACCTTCTTGAGTCTGGGCTCCTCCAGGGCAGCCTGTGACTCATTCTAAACCATAGCTCTGATTATATCAGTCTTCTGTTCCTTTGCTAGCAAATCATGAATGACTATGTTATTTTTTAAAGAAAAAGCCCAAACTCTGTAGCATAGTTTTAAAAAACTTTCACTGTCTTGCCCCGTCTGCCTTTTTCCAGCTGTACCCTATCTGTGTGATATACTTCCCCTTTACCCTAAGTTCCCTTGCCGCTGTGCCTTGAGATTCTCTGCATTCACTTGATTTCAGCCAAGGAGGTTTGATAACTATTCCTGCCTCTTAGGAAAGAGATGCTCTGTCCTCCCTGTGGAACTGATCTCCTCCTCTGTGTTTGTGTTGACTCCCTCGCACTCTGTCACTGAGCTCAGACACTGTCCAGGCACCATGTCAAACACTTTTCCCTATTGACCTCATGTCAAAACCTACCCACTCCTGGTGTCTCTGCACAGAACCACTCTGCCCTGAGCACTGGACCTGCTTCTGCATACAGCACCCCTTTTTTTATTTGCATCCCAAACTATTGGGAATTTTAAGTGCCAGGACTTTGTGCATTTTTTCAATTAATGGAATTGTGTGATGAGAATCTGCTTAATCACTGACTTTTCCATCTTTCTATGCCCAACACGTCACCATTTTATTCCACATATTTTAATATTACATCCAAACTGTACCTTCTCAACTTTCCCTTCGATATTTGCCATTTACAACTCAGTTGACAGCTGTGTTATGCATGTGCAGCAGAATTGACGGAAAATGGGAAAAGCTGCTTTTATATTTCCTTTTGCAAGTTAATATGTCTGTGGACAAATTAGTGTCTTAAGAGTCCTTTACTGTCATGTTCATATAAAACGCAGCATTTTGTTTTGTGGTTTTTATTCTTTTTAAACTGGTATTTAAGTGGCCTTTGGGGAGCATGCATTCATGAGGGACCTATAAATGTTACCTTTGAACTTGTGTCTTCACTAACATTTTGCTGTCTTCTTCAACTGTTTCTTTTCTTCTCACTTTGCTCATTGATGTTTCCATAGCTTTCAGAATAGGAGACGAACTGTCAGCTCAGGGGCCCAGAGATACATTTTTGAAGAAAACTGTTTCCTTCATTCTCCAAAGAGGCACTTCAGTCCCTCCTTGTGCTCACCTAAAGCAAACACTTCGGGTTCTTGCCAGCAGTGCTGATTGAGTGGGCTCTAGTCCCTGTCATTCAACACCTGGAAGAATATGTCAGAATGTCTGTAATCCATTAATTTCTTGGTAATGGAAAACACTTTTCAGTGTTTCTTGGTACTAAAATAGAATGATTCTGGAGAATGTGTCTTCAGAAATTTGCAGGGAACGTTTTATTCATGGGCATCAGTACAGCCCAGCTATTCATCATAGCTTAAATAAATCGGAGCCATTATGGTGACTGCTTCTCTTTACTTCCCTGCCTTCCATCATACTGTGTCCGCCTCTCTTCTTGAGTTGAACGTGAAAAATGAATTTGAACATGAGTAGAATTCATTTGGGGACTGGGGCTTTTATTGTAAATAAAATTATTCATTTGTTATGTCCTGCTGTTTTCAGCAGACAAAGTATTGATCTTTGGCTTGCTGTTCAGAATGCCATAGGATCTTTAGCACCAGGGGGACATCGCAGTGCTCCTGGATAGATTGAATGTGGGGTACAAATGACAGAGACAGACTTGCTTGCTTGCCACACTGTATTATACAAATCATTTGTCAGCAGATTATTGAATCAGTCATTAAAAAGAGCAGCTTTTTCCAGACTGGAGCATCACATATAGAATGTGATCAGTGCCAGACAACGTTGGGATGATGCATGGGTGTCGACCTTACGGAGTACATTTGTGAAGAATTAAACTAGGTAACTTACAGGACATTTCTGCTGATGCATTAGAAATGAAAAGTTTAGTGCAATGGAAACTAGTGTAAGAGCTATCCTCAACAGATGGAAAAGAAAGTTCTTGACCAATGTGTTTTTAGCAAATTTTTTTTAGTACATTTTTTCATTTTAAGGATTTCTTTTTTTGGGACAGGATCTCACTATGTCATTCAAGATGGCTTTGAACTCACTTCATAGCCCAGGCTGGCCTTGAACTCACAACAATCCTGCAGCCTCAGCCTCCTGAGTGCTGGGATTACGGGTGTGCACCTCCACGCCCGGCCCATCAGTACATGTTTGTAGGACATAATGATGGCATTCATCTTGGAGGCTTGGTTCATGTAAGTGTCTTTTAATACAAAATTTTATCTTTGCAAATCAGTGACGTTATACATTCTCCTTTTAGACCATTGCCATATTGAGTACTCCTGAAATAAATGAAAACCTAATAAAAATAGTTTCAGTACTTAACGCTGATTCTTGTGGAATAGATGAAAGTGCCCTTTTAGTCCTTTGTAAAAGTCAGAGCTATCCGTCATTTCCTGAGCAGGTTGCAATCTTATGCCTTCCTTTCATTGTTCAGGAAGCCACGGTTGTTAGTGATCTGGTGATGGTCTTTCTTCATTTCTCAAAAGTGTTTCTTTTTAAACTTCCTGTAAAATGAAATGAACACAAGAGCTATTTTAGTATCTTTTTCACTAAAGATAGATTTGTGCTCTTAAAATTGCTCTGAGTACATGTCTTTGCTCTGCTCTGTGCGTGCCTGTCACGTATGTGCTAGCTTAAACACTCTTGCAGAGATTCCCGGAGATGATCAGATGATCTTGCTATCTTTTGTCCTGAGTTGTAATGGGCAGTTGGTTTGCTTGTGGTCATATTTTTCTTTGTTTGGGAGATTATTTTGTGCAGAGATATTTGTGTAGCAGTGATTGCTCAGTTGGAGCTTTTCCCCACTTTGTCCATAGGAAAGATTTTCCAGATAAACATGTACCTATTCTTGGGCTAGTAGAATACATTGCTCCCAGCTAAAACCAGCTTTTGATGACACTGGTCAGCAGGAACTAAGACAGTTCTTCTTTGCTTTCATCATTCTCCAACTTTGCCCGTGTCTCTTTTCAGTGTCTAGAATTTGCCACAGAGGATCCTGCTAATCCTCATTTTAAGATAAACCTCTGTGGCCACCGTCCTTCTTGACTTGTCATCTAGGAAATCACTCAATAGGAAGCAAATACATTTTACCTCAACTTCTGGCTCCTTAATTGGTAGTGAGTTGACAGGGCTGACGTTGTGCTCAGGTCAGTAGGCAGTAACTGTCTGGCGTGCCAGAGGCGAACGAGAAGCACTTCTTGTCAGGCCCTTCCTCTTCTAAAGTGCTTTTTGTTCCTGGAACTAAGATGGTTATTTTTATTTTTATTACACAAAGAGTGATAGACTGTTGGGACACAATACTGAAGGAATTAAATAGTATTTTATGTCCAAGGAAAGTAAGAATTCAGATGGAGAAAAAACTATCAAGACTGTTCTGCCTGGACCCTTCCAATGGGGGAGACCCATCTGAAACAGTGTGACTGAATCTTGTGCATTTGGACATCCACACCTCATCTGAGCTGCTTCCTGCTTTCTCCTGTCTGCTGTCCCTCTGCAGGCTCCTCGTTGCCTGCTTCCTGGTGAGGACCTGCATGTACCTGGTAGTGGTGCGGTTCACTGGACCCTTATTCTTTAATTACTAAATTTTCACTGACTCTCCTTGACTGAGGTCTCTTCTGCATAATAGGGCTTTTCTGCATAGCTCCTAATGCTGCTGTGAGTGTGGCAGGCTGGGCTGGGCTGCCTAGGTTGTGCATTAAAAAGGGAACATTCAACTGAGTTTCAGATTAGGGCTTTTAAGCAGTTGTAGCACATTACTCAGAACTGGACGAAGCCTAGAGTATCACTGTCACAACCAAAAGAGGATACTGAACAAGCTTCCCGTCTGTACAGAACATAATTCCGTGAACATTTGTGTAGGTACAGAGAATATTAGGGATGTTCTTTCTCTGGCTTTAGGCAATAGTAGAATGATAATTTTTCAAAGTCATACTTTGAGTATTTCTCATATTAACTTCTAATGTAAGTATCTTGCAATGTGAAGAGATGTCCCCCATTTTTATTTATTTACACATGTAACTTTGTCAGGTAGTTTTAAATTGTCATAGGTAAGGACAACAGAACTCTGTTCTTTATATTCTAGGCATATTTTTGATCTGCTTCCTGTGAAGTCATTAAATTGTAAAGAACAGGAAAAGGCTGGTCATGGTGTTGCCAGCCTTGCACTTGTAAAAGAACATAATTAAAAGTAATGAATGGAATAATGCATCATTATTCATAAGAAATGTCATGTAATTAACTCAAATAATGCAAAATATATTCTAATTTCCATTTTGAATAAAAATAGATTTGCTAGAACATCAGTAGGCAGTTAATGTTTATCCTAAATTTTCATACACATATCAAAACTGTTAAAATATACTGATTGAATATACATGGATTTTCTACAACATACTTAGTCAGGATGGCTTTCTTCTAATACACCCTTATGTATATTCCTTATTTATGCTCTGTTATATATACATGATTTGTATATATGTTCAATTCTTAGAATTAGCATAATTAATTTATATTAATTATAAATAATAATTATCTCACTTATTTGCTTAGCTCCCTCTTCCTTTACCAAACTAATCAACTGAGAAAATAACTATACATTTCCAAATAGCTCTTGGAAATTTTGCATAAATCCTAAATTGGACTTAGCCAAAGAACTCTCTGTGATACTAATTTTCTGAGCTAGCTTCCCAATGGAAACTGTTTTTCCGGGATTTCTAGAAAGACTTTGAATATATTTTGTGGGTTTTGATTTGGGTTATACACACCCACGGTTATGGGTCAGGATGTGTGAGCGGTTATATCTTAGGCAAGAGGGTTGTTCTGATATGTAACAGTGAGTCTGACGCACAGCCCTGACCAGTATTTAGTGGTCGTTCCTAGATGCTCTCTGCTGCGCCACAGAGCAAACTATTAATTTCTGCATGGTGGGCCCATTGGGAGGGTTCCGGGGGAGGAAGCAAAAAAGACCTTGAGCAGCTCTCCAGGGCCAGTAGCACTGAAGTACTTCCCTCCATTAACAAGTGAAGTGCGCATACCAGGTGTGACAGTCTCACTTACAGCCCTGGCTTTAAGGAGCTGGAGACTGAGGGAGGCAGCTGCCACTGTATTCCTGGGATACACTGTGCTATTTGTTCCTCAGCACCAGTGAGTTTAGCACAGTGGTAGATTTGCTGTTGAATTAAAACAGCAACACGTTTTCTTTGTTGCAGATGCCCCTCTTCCTCACAGTTTGGCAGAAGCTCAACTGCTGCAGAGGTGTCCTGAGCCATTGTCCTCTCTGCCTTCTTCCCTCGTGTGCATATGTGGGGTGATAGTGTATATGTACACAAACAATTTATTAATATCTTACATTAAACAAAATATTAAGTGAATGAACAAATGAATGACTATTTTGTCTTATCCTTACTGATATTTGAGAAGTATACATGGAAAAACGAGACTCAGATCAATGGTAACCCTACTTCACAGGAATCAGGGCTTGACCCAAGGCTCTTCCTTCCCTTTTTGTTGTTGGTTCTACAAAATTTGCTTTTCACTCATGTGCTACAAATATGTTTGTATGATTGGTTGAGTGTTCTGATATCTTGTATCCCTAGAGTCTTAAACTTTTCCTATTAATCTTTCTTCTCACTGTCATACTTTTTTATTTTAAAGATTAAAAAAGCTAACAAAACAACAGTGAAGACAAAATCAAAACAACACAAAAGCAACAAAAACAATACAGGAACTCAAAGCAAAATGATAGGAATTAACAGTGGTTGCTACATTACCTACTATTATCTTCAACAAAGTTGCTCAGTTCATTAGATGTAAGAATGTTAAGATTGATCAAACTATCAAAGACAGTAACAAGTAATAAAAAAATACATTGGAAATGATGCAGACCTTCACCATACAAGATAGTAGGAGTTTGACAATGGTCCTTATACTGCATATTTTTTTTTCAGATCAACTGTTCTGATTACCAGATTCAAGCATGCAAAATTGGTCAAGAAAAAAGGAAAATTTTAAGCATTGACTGTTTCTTTTCATAAATCACAGACATCAGCAATGCACCTATCCTAGCTATCTTTGTATATACATATGAGAAAAGAAAAAAAAGAAAAAAAACCCCCAAATAACAGAAGCAAATACATAAATGAAATAGCATAGAGAACAATAAAAATTATACAGAATTTCAAAGCATGGTGATAGGATATTAACAATGGTTATGTTACATAATGTTATCTTCAAAATGGTTGCACAGATAACCAGATATAGGTAAGCAGGTTTGGTCAAACAATTACACATTAACAGTTCCTTTCAATAAACCAACAGATAGTAGTAGTGCAATTATCCTAGCTATCCTGTGTATACATATACATATTTTTTCCTCTCCCCTCCTTCATCCCAGTTGCTCCTTCCTACTTGAGCAGATTCTTTTCCCTTTCACAATATCTATTGTACCTTTCAGATTTTATTTACTCTTTCAGGTTATTATAGTAGGGAGTGAATACAATGTTTACACATGTGAATCTGATTTATTTCACTTATGAGTATGGTCTCTAGTTGCATCCATTTACCTATAAAAGCCTCAACTTTATCTTTCTTTATAGCTGAGTAATACTCCATTGTATGGAAATACCACATCTTTTTCTAATCCATTCCTCAGTTGATGGACATTTGGATTGTTTCCAAGATTTAACTATGACAAGTTGCACTGCTATAAAATGGGTGCACATGTATTGTTGTAGTATGATGTTTTAAGTTCTTCTGGAAAAATATCCAGGAGGGGAATAGCTGGGTTGAATGGGACCTCTATTCCTGGTTTACTGAGGATTCTCCAGACTGATTTCCACAGTGGTTGCACCAGTCTACGCTCCCACTAGCAGTGGAGAAGAGTTCCTTTTTCCCCACAGTCCCTCCAGCATTTGTCAGTTACTGCCATACTTTTATAAATCTATGCTTTTCCAGTTATATTTTCCTGGACATTTAGTTGTTAGTAGCAATATTGTATTGTCATAATCATTTTTCTTTAAGAATATAAGTCACCTTGGTGATTTCTGAAAGTCTGTAAGCTGCGAGCCCAACTTTCAAGTGCCATTTGCATGTGTCCAGGTAGTTGGTCCTGGCTGGCAGCATAGATTGCTTTGAGGTAAAATGAGTCTAGAAAGGACTAGCTTCATCTGGCTTTCTGAATTTTATCTTTTCTAGCAGGCTTTGAAATGAATGTGGTTATCAAGAGATTATTCATCTTCAAGATTTCTTTCTAGTTGAAGAAATTTGTTGAAACTGAGTTATCTGTTGAATGCTAATAATTTAAAGACAACCATGATACTTTTCCTTTCACCAGAGATGATTGCTTTAATGATTGTTAAATACGATGTGTCAAGATAAAAATAAATCATCAGGACTTACTGATTAAAACCTTTCTCTAATGTTATACATACAGAAGTCTAGCATATTAGCAGGTATATTCTGTTCTCTTTAGGGATCAAATGTCTCCTAGAAGCTTTTGCTCATGGAACTATATATGTAATGATATAATTGAAGCACAGAAGTGCAACAGACATTGAGGAAGATTTCACATTACACTGGAATAAGCAACTTGGACCTAAATGGGGTGGGTGTCAACAGCTGGGAAACAGCTCCCCTTACCTAGTTAGGCAGCAGATGAACCCCATCTACCTCACTGAACCCCACCTCCATGCTCCCAGATCATGCAAGGGGAGAACTGGTGAGGGTTAGGATAGACAGTCAGACTGAGGGGTGTCTGAGATGCTTTCTTCTTTCTTCTTCCTGAGTGACAAAAGTCCTGTGTGGAGGGTGACTGAAAACCACAAGGCCTTCAACAGAGGTAGACTGGCACCCTGTGCCCTGGCTTGCTGCTGGTGGAGCTATAGCACAGGCTATGCTGCCACGGGAGTGCAGGAGGGTAACAATGCCTTTGGAAAGCTTTTCATTTGCTCTCTGTGCTGCTTCCTCAGGGTGTCCGGAGCAGCTCTCAAAGCTATTTCTGCAGTTTGTCATTTTATGGCCCTGTGTTCTTGGCCTCTTATGCATGTAGATTGTCTTACATAACAAACAAGTGTAAAAATTACCTGGTTAATCCCTTTTATAAAACCTTCTCAAATATTGTTATTTTTATGGTGGTCAGCACAATTGTCATTAGGCAATTTTGGCATATTCCCTAGAGTTCAAAAATGACCTAAATTGACTACAATATATAAGAGTAACAAAGTAGAAAATATAATAAAATTCAAGTAGTAAGGAAAGGTAACTAAGATGAATTCAAAAGGAGATGGATGCATAAATTAGATAGAAAAATTTACATTTTGTTAGAGTTGAGTCACAGAGTCAGCCTTGAAATTCCTAGCGCTAATGTAAAGCAGAAAATAGCATCCATTCTTCAGGTGAAAAGTAGGCTCATTATTCAGGAAATGCAGAAAAAAGTGCTCAGCAGTAGAGATCATCCTTCTATTTTCTGAGGATGCTTCCTCATGAGGACACTGTCAGAACATGCAGTGGACAGCATCCTCAAAACATCTTTTTTGTGTGCACGGGGGCTCTCTCTCAGAAGTACGTTCTGTGTCTGCCACTCACTCTCTACTGTTCCTGCCAAGCCGTGGCTGGACTTCGTGCAGTGATAGCTTTGATTTGTGTATCACTTCCTCCCCTTCTCTTCTGCTCTGCCACCCCCACAGCACAGAAGCTGGCATTATTTTTAAATGTAAAAATAAGAACGCATTATTCCCTTGCATTAAGAACCTTTAGCTGCTGACACTTTCAATCAGATTAAAATCTCCAGTCTTCACCTTGGCCTCTGGAATTATGACCCTGCTTTAGTGAGTTTATGCACAGCTCTGAGCCTGGCACCGGCTATTGTCCCCACCAGAAATGACCTTTCCTGAGCTTAGGCAGGCCTGTCTGCCCCTCAGCTTTTGGATCCAGTTCCCACATTGCTAGATGCACGGGGACTTTTCCTGGCCCTGCAAGGAAACTCACACCATACAGGTGCTGTTTACCAAGGCTCTTCCAGTCTTGTCTTTGATGTCATTAACTACGCTCAGGGTTTTCTGCCTTGTTTACCCTCTCTGGGTGCAGGCCCTTGTACTTGTGCAAATCACCAGTGGGCTTTAGACCGAGAATTTTACTCCCATCTGGAGACCTTAGTAAGTCACTGTTTTTGTCTTCTCATCTAAAAAGAAAGATTCTTCATTTACCTGCCCCCTGAACTATTTTGAGTACTAGTTAATGTGGAAGTCAGAAGAATGTTAATGCAGTTGAATATATTATTGGGAGCAAGATAGATTAATTCTATTTTTTTCTTTGTCTGTTGCCCTGGTACGTGGTCAGAGGCGGGGTTTCGGGTAAAGGGTATCACTGAGAGAGAGCGCTAAAACTAAAGTTTTAACTAAATTGAAAAGTTCTAAATTCTTATGTGAATATTACATAAACGTTGGAAAAAACCTACTCCCAATTTTAGGCTGCTCATTTAAAATGACATTGAAGTAACACCCAGGATTTAAGATAAACTTATAAATTTATAAGAATTTTATGTTCTCTGAGCTCTTTATGAGGCACAGTTTAAAAAAAAAAAAAACAAGTTATTTCCTATTGTTTGTATTCCCTGGGGAGAGTAGGTAGGTGAACAGCCCTGGATTCACTCGTGACTTTGAGTTACTTCGCCAGCATTGTTTTAAATTAATTCCTCAAGGATGCTTAGCTTTCGTTATCCATAATGGCAGTTACCACGCCTCACTCGCTTCTCCACACGCCGCCCTGAACGCTCCCCTTCCGGAGGCACACTGGAATCTGTCTCTATGAACTAATTGTAATGAACTTTTAAAGACAAAGCATCCCCGTGCAATCCTGAGGGCTACAAGCATCTGGCAATTCTCTGAGAAGCACCAGGCCTTCATCTGGGAGTGCTCAGCCTGCACTTGCTGGAGGATTCGGGCTGTGACTCACTTGTTTTTTGAACTGTATATGTCTCTTTAACTTGGTTTCAAAGGAAACTATTCTTTCTTTTATCTCTTTCCCCCATACTTCAGTCTCCTTATACAATAACCAGTACACAGTAGGATCAGCACTAATGTAGTTCTCATATCACTGAATTGTTAAGGAGAGAAGGAGTTGCATTCATTCAAACCATTTTGTGTTCGGAATGCAGTCTGCCAGCAACCAGATAATGAACTGGGTAACCAAAATAAGTGTTTTGTTTAAATTATGTCTATGTAATGCAATCTAGATGATATCAAGTATATTTCCAAATATTAGATTTATTTTTTTTGCATTGCACAAAGTAAAAACTATAATCTCATTAAGTGAAATAAGCTCTGACAAAAATTTCAGTTTACTTTTTCCTACTTTTACTTTCTCATCTGTTTGTATAGAAGCAAAAACAGTTCATAATCTGATTTTTGACCTATTTCATTGTTGATATGATCTGAGGTTTTAATACATACTTGGAAGAGAATCCCAATGATGTTATAATATTGTGCCATATGGATCTACTATAATTTATCATTTACTGTACTCTTTTCAATCTGTGTGTAATAAATATTTTGATGCAGGATCTTTTGTCATATTTCTGACAAGCTTCTTAAACTGTTTCTTAGTTACTTGTTGCTGAGACAAAATACCCAACACGCACGAATTAAAGGAAGAAAGGTTTATTTTGGCTCATTGTTTGAAGAGGCTTCAGTCCACAGTTGGCTTGCTCCAAGTCAGGGTGACGTGGTGGAGGGGCATCACAGAGGAGAAAGAGCCCATGGCAGGGCGGGCATGAAGCAGCAGCAGCAGCAGTCAGCCTCCCTTTTCCTTTCATCTCACTGAGGCTACAACACTTTTGGGTGGTGACACCCATACCCAGGGTTGACCTTCTCATTATTCACACCCAAAATTATGCTAAAACAATTTGCAGACTAATGCAGTACCACAAACCCTTAATCCCAGGATCACACAGCTAGATCTAGACACCTCTGAGCGAATGATGAGGCTTTGAGAGGCCATCTGGGTACAAGCCATCACAACTGGATCACTTGCTTGCTAAAATACAGTGTATTCTTTCAGTTAATAAATATTCCTAGATTTGTTTCATACTGATAATAAAAGAGGGTACAAAGCTTTCAAAAACTTTTAAGATTTTGGAGCTGATTCTAATATTTGTCAAACTGATAGGTTTAGCCTTTTGTTGTTTCAAGTTGTATTATTTGGTATTGGAATAAATTTTTAAATTGATTTATAAATTATTGTTATATGTAAGTTACCTGCTCTTTTGTTCCTTTTTCTCTCAGTTTTGTGTTTTAATTCACTTTGCTCATAATCTTGCAGGAATTAACATTCTTCCTTTAATGTTTGTTACCATGTTAATTCCTGTTTTGCTCTCACCCTCTTCCATTTGCTTATAATGCAGCTGATATATAGAAACTTTGTGATAGTTACACCTACCCACTATGTCATTTGTGAGTTTTCCCAGTTATGCTTACAAGCTCTTCCTTTCCTGAGATCAGTGAAATATTTCTGTATATTTTCTTGTATTTTTTTAATGACTTTTCTCTTGTACTAGTCTACTATCATCAACAAGTTCATAACACTTGATAGTCATGCTTTAAAAATTCACTTTATTTTCCTAGAAACCCTTCGAAGGGGGTAGAGCAAGCTATTCCCAAGTACATACATGAAGAGATCAGGAGTGTAGCAATGATTCAGCATGTAGAATTTTTGAATCATGTCCTAATTTCCATATTCTGAAAATAATACACAGAAACTTCTTTCTGATCTGCTAAGTTGGTCTTCTTGTTAATTACCAGTTTTACATATTCCCTGCATAAAGATATTATTGAAAATGTAGATATCGGAGAATGTGATAAGATTAGACCATGTTTTGAGTTACCAAAGATATTAAGATTGATGTTACAGTATTATTTTATGTGAATAACACTTGATGCAATTATCATGTAAAATCAATTTTGCAATATTACAATTCCTTAAGAATGATAAATCCTCCATAAGAGTTTCCAGTAGCCAGATACTGAAGCTGAAATGATCCTGTGGCCGCTGGTGAGGACACAAAAGCCACCATAATAACAATGAGTCATGCTCCTGTGGCCATGGAGAAGCATATCTACAGAGACAGGAAATAATCCATTTCCTTTTATTCTGATGCTCCCTGGAAAAAATCTGATTATTTGATCAAGAAGTCAAGAAGTCTAGGAATATATGAAATGTATTGGAAGGGTTGGCTGGAAGAATCATACATTTAGTTATAATTAAAATTGCACCACATATAGAAGTAACGTACATAGGAAAGATATCTTTAACAATTTTGATATTCTATGTTCAATTCCCAGCTACTTCCTAAATGGCCTTTTTCAATGGTAAGAGATGAAATTAAGCTGGGTGTGGTGGCACACATCTGCAGTCTCACCACTCAAGGGGCTATTGCAGGAGTTCAAGGGCAGCCTGGACTGTAAAGGGAATGCAGGGCCAGCCTGAACTGTATGATAAGACTCTTTCTCAAAACAAACAAACAAAAAAGAAATGAAAGTAATAAAAATTTGCCTAGGTAAAAATACATTTTACCTTACCTCAGGGTAGTATTAACTTTTGATTCTTTATAACTCTTCTGCCACTTTTTGTCATTACAAATATTTTTGTATTGCTCAGTTTAGCAAGTCACTGAACACACTTTTATAGCTAAACCTGAACAGAAATTGCATCAGAGAAATCCCCTCCTGTGACATGAGTTTGAAATGAAAGGCTTTTGAAAGTAGGATGCTGCTACTCATCCTCTATGGGAGGGAGATTCCATTTCTTTCCTTAACTCAGAGGCAGTTCAATGCATCTCAACTGAACTCTCACTTTACTAAAGATCCTATTATAACCGTTCTTTTTATAAGATTGGTATGAGTGTTCACTCCCACTCAAGTAATCCTCTTTATTTACCCAGTTCTGAAAACATAACATTCAATGTAAAGATGTTACCCTATCACAGGAATTTGGCCTGAAAATCAAGTCATTATTTCCTTTATTTATTCACCATTATTCTGGTAACATTTATGCCATGAGATTTTTCTAAGTATTTGTCAAATGTTAATTTAATATTCATGAGTGGCCCTATAGGGAAGTGCCAGTGGCACCTCCATTTTTTAGATGAGGTAATGAGATCATTCAACCTTAATTAATTTAGATTAAATAGCTATGAAGTGGCAGAGACAGATTTCAAGCCCACATTATCTAACTGTAGAGTTCATGCTTTAAGCCCGTGGTCCTGCAGGTGTCTGGGACTCTTTTAGGGAATCTTTGAGGTCATTACTTTACCAGCCATGGGTCTGTATGAGACCGGCTTTTCTTAGTATACTTTGGTCATAAGACATCATGGCAGACTACATGTAAAAGCAGAAATGAACATGCATTTTTCTTCTACCAGCCATTCATTAGAGATTTGCAGGACTATAAAAATACCCCTCTTCACACTATTTTTCTTAGAAAACACAATTATAAAAATAGTATTAATATGAACATGTTTTAGATTTATGATTTTAAGTAAGTGAATATACATTATAGAGTTTTCTGTGTTCTCATTTCTGATCAACTTGGTGCAAGTACAGTCACAGGAATACGAGCTCTTTGGCCTTGCCCATTTCTGAGAGTGAAAAGAAGTACAGGCACCGAAGGGTTTGTGGAATGTCCGCTCCCGGAGCCTCCAGTGTACCTTGCGCAGCCTTTGTCTCTCCAGAGCTTTAGCTTTTCCCTCTTTCCTCACTGTTCTTGTGTTTTTATGCAAAACTTGAGAGCCTGAGCATGCATTCAGCCCCAGCATCACACTTGTACACACACACACACACACACACACACACACACACACACAGCACGGGTGATGCTGAAGTCTGAGAGGCAGTACGCTCTGTCTCAGGGGTGTAATCTTTGCAGCCCAAAGCCAGGATGTGAACCCCATCTCGTTTCATTGTGAGGAGCAAGTCCTGTGAAGCTGGGTAGCTTGGCTTTCCTTCAGGTACCTTCCACTTAACAGGGAGTAACAGTGTTTACCTCACGGGGTTGAGCTGAACATCACATGAGTTGATTTATGCACGATGTGTGAACTATCTCTGGAACATGAAGTGTTCAAATATTAGTCCTATTATGATTTTCTACACAGTTATGAGTTATAGACAGTTATGATTTGATATCTGTGAGTTGACTTAAAGTTTTTCTCTTCCTCAGTGTAAGCACCTTATAACTGAAAGCCTGACTTATTTTTAGTTTGTTTTCCTTCTCAGGCCAGGTTTTGGTGTGGCTGCTTCTCTTAGCGTGAGGTTGCTGTAAGAATGTGTTTCTCTCCTGGTAAATCCATAAACACTGGTATTAATGCTGTCATCCATCTGCCCTCCCTGAAATCCCAAAATTATTTGGAGTTCACATCCCATAATGTATAGATTTTCCACTCTCCTTCCCTCATCGCATCAAGGGCTATTGTTTGGGTTCCGGGCCAGGGAACAGAGTAGGCTCTCATGTGTGCAGGTCTGCAGACTTGCTGCCATGCTGGGGCCTTTGGTTTTCTTCACAGCATCACTTCACACCAGGATCCTATTACCTTTGCTTAGTGGCTTTTTTCTCCAGTGGCCCCCCTGTGCTCCAGGTCAGGGGGGTTCCTTCAGCTGCCATCGGCGTCTTCCCGTCCATTTGTACTGCCCACTTTCTATGTTGCCTTGTTTGCCATTGTGGGTGGCAATTCTCTATTCCCTGGGGACTGGCTAAGCAGCTGTGTTTGATTCAGTGAGCTGCCCTCAGTTCATCGGCTCTTCTGAAAGATTAAAGCCTATTTTCCCACGGGGGACCCCTCAGAGTGAGACACCAAAGACTTGTGTCAATGTGGGTGGCAGAGCGAGAATCCCAGTGTCCAAAGGTGCTCGTAACACCTTTGTATCTCTCCAAGCCCTTTGCTACGGATTCCATTCTCCCGATGGCTCTGGAAGGATTCTTCTCTCACAGCTTTGTACTTGTCTAATTGACATTAGAGATAAAATGCCTTGTAATAAAAATCGGAGGCTCTTAAGCTCTAAGGAAATCTTGCATTGCCCTCTCTTAACTGAACGTTTGTCTTTAACGTATGCTTACACACACAAACATGGAAAATCACTCCAAGAATTAGACATTTTGAATTTTAATTGCTTATTTGGACCACTCCTTCTGCCAATAAAGATAGGAGCTGACTTATAAAATACTTGCAGTGGAACATGTTTATTTTGATTGGAAGTGAGAAGTGGGGGCAGAGGAAAAATATCTGGAGTATTCCAAATATAGTATGTGAACATAAATTTCAATAAAAAATAAGAATAAAGGTGTTCCACCTCACAGAAAAGTTGAAAGACTGGTTCAGTGTTCACATATTTATCTCTCTTCAAGTTTCATCAACTGTATCATCTTAATATGTTCACGGTACGTTTCCCAGTGGATAGCACTTTGCTTTTCCAAACCGTCTGGCTGTAGTCAGCCACACATACCATAAGACTCCTAAATAGCTCAACATGCCCCTCTGATGAAAAAAGATACCCTGCACATGATAATGTCCCACTGACTGCATCCAACAAAATCTAAAGCAATTGAAACTGTATTTTCCACGTTCAAATTTCTTTAATTGCATTCTTTCCTCAATGACAAGATTCAAATGAGGTGCTTATGAAACTCGGTTGCTGTGGTGCATGCCTCCAGCACTCAGGAGGCTCAAGCAGGAGGATTTCTCTGACTTCAAGGCCAACATGGGCAATATAGTGAGTTCAAGGTCAATCTGAATTGTGTAGTGAGACCCTGTCTCAGAAAAACAAAAACATCTTTTAAATATTTGTAATCTATAACACTTCCCTACCTCGCTAGATTCTTAATGACATTAAACCAATTGAAGATCCCAGGCCAGCGATCCCAGGCCAGACTACATTTTTTTGATCCTTCTAATTGTCCCTCACTATTCCATTAGGTCATACACATATCATATTCCCTGGTATTGTTTCCCTCAGTGGTTTATTTTAATACTTAGTGGTACAGTATTGACCTGAGTTATTTATAACAAGGGGTTTACAAGATATTGTTTTCTAATTTTGTAGTTCTTACATTTATAAGAAAGAAGTTTATACTCCTCTCCCTTTTAGCTATTCTTGTCTGTCTGTGCCTCTCCTCTAGTTAGCTCAGATGATTTTTAATTCTGGTTGTTATGATTCATTGCTATTATATCAATTTGACTAACTTTATTTATTTTTGTAGTAGGTGCCATTCCACGTAGGTGTGTGTGGCATTCTGACATTACCTCATTAGTCTCTGAGCACTTCCTTGTTTCCTGGCATAATACGTGCCAAGTTCATTTTATTCTTTCTCTCCTCCAAGAGCTGGCATTAACTGGTTCCAAAGAACCCTGGATCAGTGCTTGTCTAGTAACATTTTTTTCTAGGCACTTGCTATGGAAAAGATTAGAAAATGAGGCTGTATGTGTATAATTTAAATCATGGATTCATACTGATGCTGTGATTAAAATCTAGCACAATAGGGGTGCGTCTTTCCATTTCCCCATTTCATATTTGTATTTTTCTTTTATCATTATTTGTTTGACAGTTCTGTAGAATACTGAAAATAATTTAAGAATTGGAACATTAAAATTCTAAACTTCTGATCAAAGGTAAGTGGTCTGAGTTGAAAGTATATTTAGCAATATCTTAGGCTTTTCTTTAGTGACAGATTGATGATCTCAAAACACACAAAGCAATATTTGTGCACTAAGAAAGAGACTTACAAAGTATGATGACAACTTCTGCAAAGCTCAGTAGTCCTGAAATCGTGGTAATGGCAGTAATTATGGTGGACAGGTACCAAAGCCGTACTGTTTTGTCTGGCACTGTTCTAAGTCATTTGCATGGTTTTTTTTCTTTTAATTCTTATAGGAACCTTTTATAATAGTTAAAGCTATAGTATCTGTTTCCCTTTAGCAGTAAAATCTTTGTGCAAAGTTACATTGATAGTAATTAGCAGACATGAGGTTCAAACCCAGATAGTTGGATTATAAATTCCAATTATTTTTATTTCTATGCTGTACATGTATTAAATATTTAATAAAAATAGCTATACATATCCACCTTTATTTTTCCTAATTTGAACATTTTTCATCCTTACCACTCATTGGAATTGATTCTTGATTTGCCTTTCACATTAGATGTAAGATCTCAATGGTTAGAGGCCATAATTTTGTCATTTACTGTTAAGTCAACAACATACAGTAAACATTCAGTTGATATTTTATTTTATCTTATTTTATTTTATTTTATTTTTGTGGTACCACAGATTGAACCAGAACCTTTACAATGAGCTCTATATCTGGCCCTATTTATTTAATTATTTACTTTACTTATTTTCAGACAGGGTCTTGCTAAGTCACTGTGTTGCCCAGGGTAGGCTTGGAACTTGTGATGCATCTGCTTCAGCCTGGATTTTCAATAATGCCAGTATAGTCATTTTTTCTATATGTCAGACATTATGCTAAAACTTGTGATTGAGTATTTTGAGTTCTTAATCATACAAAGTAGGCTTTACCATTCCTATTGTGAAACAAGAGACAAGTTTAAAAAGCCAACAAGATTGCCCAAAGCTCCTCAACTAGTAAATAATAAAAGCTTGGACCCATACTTCCCTGTCTTGGAAGACTTTCTCCATTACCTGCATGAGATCTGTTTCTAGTGAATTCTTCCCAGTCTAGCTCGTTGGTATTGATTCCAATGGCAAGGTATATATTTGACTGGCTGTAGAAACACTGAGATGAAAAGGTGATAAAGTGTCATTATATTAAGCAGATACTCCACACAAATTCAAAGAATAAAAAGCATAGGTAGAAGAGAAGATCTTGGCCCAAGAGTCCTGAAGTTCCTGTAAGGAGAATAAAAATGAACCATGGTTATTTTAATTAAACTCTTGTAGAAACTCAAACTTTGCTCTTCTTGGTATTGAGAATATGTGAAATTGGTTTTGAATTAACTGTAGACATTGCGTGTAAATTCTGGCTAATCTATGCTTGGCTTTCAGAGATATTCCAGACACCCCGTGAGCCAACATGTTGGGCTCAGGCCTCTGATTTCCTCCTGCTAGCCCCAGTATCCTGTACTCCTCACCCCAACCTTGGCTTCTTGGGTTCTATAATCTCTTTGTACTGACACTCTCCTTCTATTCACTGTAAGGATGCAAAGGTAGAAAGAGCCAAGTAACTGGTGACTCTGAAAAGTTACTCCTCGTCATCATCCCCAAGCTGCAGGCTGAAGTTGTGGGCTGTGTCCTACTCGCTGACATCTCCAGGAGTGGTGATGTTGGTAAGGGTTCAGTTGGTAGCACTGTTTCTTAACCAGGTATGTGTGCAAATAAGAAACACTAAGAAAATGAAAAAAAAAAAAAAACCTCCATTATTTATACAGGAAGACCATATCCGTAATGTTAAAGAGATTCAGTGGACAGTTTTCTCTGAAAATGAAACAGGTCACTGTCAACAGAAGATGATAATCATTCTGGATTAGTAGTGTAGCTGCTACTAGAGAAGTCATCTGAAAGTAATATGAAGGTAGAAGTGTTCTTAGAGGACTGAAGTGGGCATGCTGCCACCTGTCACTTGCAAATAGCGAAATAGCAGATGTAGTTTACATTTCATTTTAAGTTCTAAAGTGGAAACGTGGGCAATGAACCAATGTTACTGGACTTACTACAAACCTCATATGAGAGAGGACTGTAGGTGTCAGGCTAGTGAGTGTGTTAAGATCTAGTGGAGCTCTGAGCCCCAGGATAGCATTTGTTAGCTGTGAGATTGTGAGCAATTTAGTTATATAATGCGAGGATCAGTTTCTTATGCCAGCATAATGCATTGGAAAGCCATGGGAAACAGGTCATAGAATCAAAAGCAAATCTGAAGAGTAACAGGCCTCAGAAATATTTAGAGCAACTTTGGGCATTCTGATTGCAGAAAGAAGTTTCCTCAGAACGCTGCCATTGAAATAATGTAGCTCCGTGTCCTTGTGTTTCTTAGAACTGCCCACGTGGCCTGTCCTGAGTCTGCTATGTGGGGTAGGAGAGGTATTTTTATAAGCCCACTTGGCTGTTTCCTACTGGGGAAGAGGAGGTATCCTAAAGGAACCTGGAGCTCAGCATGGTAGCTGCAGTACTCTGGGGGCCTGAGGCAGGAGGTTCTCAAGTTCAAGCCCAGCCTGGGAAATTTAGCAAGACTCCACATCAGAAAACCTGGGGATAAAGCTCAGTAAGAAGGACCTAGGTCTAACCCACCATGCTGCCAAAAAAAAATAGTGAGAATAAATTAGCTGGTTAGTGGGTGAACACATGCCCACTCAGTGTGTGGGTTTAGGAACAGGAATATTTTGTGTATGTAAGTGTGTGCGTGTATGCATACTGTCATAATTTCTATCTCTACCTCAGAAGCCAAGTATGGATGGAATTATGATTTTTTAAAAGAAAACACATCATTTGGCATGATTAGAACTTTGACTTATCATTGTGTATTTTAGAAGCAAAGTGTAATGTTATAAGCCTTTACTTCGATGATTGTTGACAGTCATCTTTGAACCTTCAAGCTATCTAAGAAAAAAATCACATTATCCTAATCTCATATAATAGGAATGGAATTTGAGCTGACTCAGAAGTTAGGGTTTTAGACTTTGAAATGTTTGGTAGTGTCTATAGAGTTACATTTTTAATTTCAGCTTTTCTGAAAAGATGATTTGTGATCATACACATGCTAGGGTGACCATGAAGTTTCCATCTACACCCTCTAGTCTGACAGCAAGTGGCTATACCTCACTTACTATTCACCTATGGTAACACCAGCACGATGTTTTACGTACAGTAGCTCCTCAGTAATTAACATTTAGGGATAATGTCTGAATCCGCCTTTAGGAAGAAATAAAACAACCCTAAATCTCGGTGGTTTCCCACATCAGCATCCTACCTTTCTTGCTCACAGGTCTCAGGCCAGCTTTGGCTCTGCTAGGTTTGGGTCTGCTCACTCAGGCTAAAGAAACAGCCACTATGAGGGACATTGATTTCATGGTGGCAGCAGGAGCTTAGGGGCCCAAATCTGAACATATCAAACCTTTAAGGCTTTTTCTTGGAAGTGCTGAATGTCACAAAGACTCGTATTCCATTGGCCAAATCAAGTCACATGGCCATCCTAGTATCAGTGCAGTAGAGATGTATATTCTCAGGGTGTGAGAGGAGAAAAAAATAATTCCATAGTTGTGGAGAAGATACTGTTATTTACTATACTTGTCTAAGATTTTTCATGCAAAGGAATACCTGCTTCTGATACCAGCTGTAAAGCCATGGATTTACTAGAGTCCCTATAGATAATATAAACCTTTCTCTAAGATGGCAAGTTTTGAAGATTTAAAATTTACTAAATAAAATGAGCTTTACATTTGTTATTGCATGTTCTGTGAAATTCATCTATACCTTCCCACTATTCGTCACCCTTTAAAAAGCACCATGTCGAAAATAGACACAGTCATGTGAGCCATGTAACAAACACTTATGAACTATTTCATTAGTACTTAATATATAAAGGAAACTGTAAAGTAACACACAGACACAATTGTATTTGCTGTGGAAATTGCTGCCCTCAGAAAGTACTGGCAGGCTTTGATATTTCATTCATGGCCTTGTTGATGAATTGGAGGAAAATAAATCTAGTGATAAAAGTAGTCACGTTTGGAAAGTGCCTCAAAATGAGAAGTAATCACACCTGACTTTTACAGATGGCCTAACGTGTCTTCTGTAAAAGGTGAGATGAGTTGGCATGAGGAGGCCGTATTTGCAAGACATTAAATAATGCTTTCCAAAGCCACAGTGTGATTATTGGAAACAGAAGACACAAGGTATACCTGTAATAAACAGTTAAAAACATTTTTTGCAGCTCCGTTATAAGATGTCTGAAAATGCAGTTTAGGAAATATTTTATTGCCAATAAACAGCATCTATTAATTGATATATTTTCTTTGAATTTTTTATGTTTAATAATATCAGTTACCAATTAATGAATGTTGAGATGTCTAGTTAACCTCCCTTTAAGATATATCAGAAGAAAACCAGGGTTAGGAAAATCACCTGTCCAAATTCACCCACCTAGGAAGTAGCAGAATCTCCATGAGAATGAGCCCACTCTAATTGCAAGTGTAATTTCCTTAACGGCTCTGCCAGATCACAGGCCTAGAATTAGCTTGTTTATTTCCCTGACCTGGCATAGTCCTTGACTGATGATTGATTGATTGGAAGGAAAAAGGGATTCAGGTGGATTTCTATCTGTTATTTATGCGTTTTCTGGTTTTATATTTCATGATCTAAGTATATGAACAGAAAATAGATTTTACAAGTGCCCAGGATTAGTAGGACTGCAGACCCTTTCGGTGATAGCAGATGGAGAAGCAAGCTAGTTCCTTTTACCCCACTGAAGGCCTGCCTTTTGATTCATCCTGATGATATCATTCTGACATACAGCACTTCGATTTCTACCCTGAACCCAGAGATCAGAGTTCATGTCTCCACCTATTGTCAAAACACAGATGCTCCTATTTATCAAACTTGGGAAAAGAACTGTAAATCAAATCACTACTAAAATAGATTTCCACAGTTAGGCTTACTGTAGGAAAGAAAGGCTACCTAGCTGTGTAGCTAACAGGGAACCATTTCATACTTTGCAGATATTATTTTAAAATTTTTTCTAAAGTATATTTTCTTGTGCAACAATTATCTTCATTATTTTGTTAATCACTTTCTTATATGAGGCAGTGGATGGGCATGCCAGTGAGTAGAATAAGAAAGAACTTCAAAGTACTCAGCAGTTTTGCTGAACCAAAATATTTAAAATATAATTGACATGACTGGCTATGAAAATCGTTAAATAGTAGGTATGCTTATGTCTGGAGAATGTACTCTACAATTATTTTTTTCTGATCATTTGTGCCATGCAGGTCTTTATGTCTGCAGTAAAATTGACCTTGCTATAGTTTGGTTCCACATAAAGTGAGTTTTATTTTCATTTTCTTTCGAATGAATACTGCATAGATTTGTAGGAATAAAATGAGCAAATTTTAATGCTGTTAATTTTTTCACTCATGAAAGTATTTAAAAAGGTAAAGTAAAAAAGTCTTGTAATCCTATGGAACATATAAAATCTCTGTTAATCAAAAAAAGTTTGTTTTCTTCTCATCTTCTCTTAAACATTTTTAAATAAAACTAGAATTATTATCATTCACAGTATGATATCTTGTTCTTTTCATTTTTATTTTCACAAGAGTTTCTCCTTATCATTAAAATAGTGTTTGTTAACTGTATTTTTAGTGGTTTCATAATATTCCATTGATCTTATTTTTCATAATTTACTTTCTTCACCTGGTTTTGGATGTTTTGTTTCAGAATTCTCAGTATTATATTTCATACTATAAACATTATATAATTTATATATCCTTAGGTGAAATAGAAAAGCATTTTGCTGTTGTACAAACTGAATAATAATAATATTTCCATTATATATGCTAGTTTATTAGGGAAAGGGCTAGCTTAATAATTTTGTTTATTTCATTACTAGCAAGGTATTATTGAACATATTAAAAATTAAGTTTACTCCATTTCTTTCTAGTAAGGAAATTGAGGCTCAAATTAGTTAATCAAAGCTGCAAAACTAAGGGAGAGAACTAAAGGCAGACAACCCAGTTTTCTGGTTTCATTGCCTGTGTACTGAACCCATGTGGTATATATTTGTCTTTCTGCTTTGTTGTTTCTTAGAAATATTCCACTTTTCTTCATATTTAGCTAACGTACAATTACTGCATATACATCATAATCACAGTCTACACTGGAATAACTACATGGTGGCTGTGTTTTTCCTAAAATTTCACCTTAGTGAATGTCTAAGGTTTTGCTGTCTTGTTTATTTTTTATAACAGTTTTATTCTAATTCACATATATAATTCACCAATTTGAGATGTATAATCCAGTGGCTTTCATGGTGGTCACAGGATTATTTTTAGCTCTTATGACTACAAATTGTTGTGTCCCTACCATTGAGTTCACGACCTGGTAGTTTGTTCTGTTTGCCTAACATAGTTTGGTACACAACGGACACTAAGTAAGGAATTCCTATAGAATCAAGCATTATGGGATAGTACTGCAGTTCTGGAAGGCTGTTACTCGGGCTATTGTTCAGAATTTTTTGTCTATGTGTCTTCATAACTCAGATAGATAATAGATGTCTACTAGAAGTTATCAACAAATGGTAAATGAATGTTGATGTGTGGCTTTGAAAAGGGTGATGAGAAATGATGTCTCAGAGATGAGCTTGTTTTTCAGAATGGCTTGTTCTCAGAAAAATGAGTCAGTTTTCTGGCTCACCAATTCCACAACTTGGCCTGTTAGTACTTCTGGCTCAAAGAATCTAGTTCATTTCAACAAATTTTAAATGTTACCTATTATTGCTATATAGGAGCCCTGTGCTTCATGCTGGGGATGATATAAGAAATTCATGCTGCACAGTATTTACCAGAAGGGGTCGGGCCTTGTGTCAGGGCTTTATGTATTCAGACAGCTGCCTAGCAAATGAAATACCAGTCACAGTGCTTATTAGGTGGCAGAGCTTTGAAGGCTATTTCTTTGGGGCTACAGAATTGTAATACATCTACTTACCATAAACATCCTTTGTGTTATGGTTGCCCTCTTATAAATAAGAGAATTGGTTCAGAGATTACATTCTCTGCTTGAAGTAAACCCTAAATCTAATCTCAGCAGCCTGGTCTGAGGGAATCTCTACTCTTAATTACAAGGCTACGCTGATGGTCAGACAGGTATGGCTACGTTCTCTTGCATCTTTCTTTGCAAAGCAGGATGAAATGTTTTCCCGAATACCTCTTTTCCTCTGCGTCACAGCTCTGTGTAAGAGTTAGTCCTCTGGATCACTGGCTTCTTGTGCAGCCTTCAAGCCCTCATGCCACCCCGTGCTCACCAAGCATGTGCGGTGTATCTTTTAAACCCTCCAGATCAATGCTGCTCACTAGAACTTTTTGTGATGGCGGAAAAGCCTTATAAATATGTTTGGTACAGAAAAGGGGCTACATGTGGCAAGCAGGCACTTCATATAGGGCAGGTGTGTTGGAGGGATTGAGATTTTAGGGTACTTTAATTAATTCAGGCCTAATTTAAATAGCTCCAGGTCCAAGGGCCTACTGCAGCTCCAGATCCATCTTCTTGCCATTTTTTCCTGCCCATATGAGGCCTGTCGGCTACAGAACACAACTTACAAAGGTCTCCACCAGTTGACATTATGAATATAGCACCAGTACAGGTCTTGCTAGGTGACACTCGGAGCTTTGAAGGAGCTTTCCTGTGGGCAAAAAAGGATTTGATTCAAAATGTTTAAATAAAAGCACACAAAGGACCATGATTCCTCTAAAGACAAGGACAGTACTTTAATGATTTTATTAACTTGTCAAACTTTTTTATTATTAAGTTGGAAAACATTTTCTGTGAAAGATTAGTAAATATTTTCTGGGTCACTTGGTCTCAGTTGCAACTACTCAACCATGTTGTGGTTGTGTGAAATCAGCAATCAGCAATAGGTGAGTGAAGGGGCATTGCTGTGCTCTCACAAAACTTTATTTACAAAACCTGCTGTGGCCCTGGTTTGACTCTGCGGTCATAGTTTGGTGAAATATAATTAGAAGCATAATTGTCTCTTATAAATGAATGTTTTATCACATAATTATATGCATGTCCCTGGATATTCAGTAGGGAACAGTCAGCAAATGTTGTACTATTATTTTTATGTAGAGAAATTAATGATAAAAGATTAAACACATAGATGTGAACCTACCAGTCATGAACAACATGGTTTTAGGTCCTGAAAACAGTAGAAAGAGGAGCAAGATTGCGAGGGAGGGCCTGCTTAAGACAGAAGAGTGGAAATCTTGTCTGCTGGTGGCCCATGGTCTGAGCACTCACAGTACTGGGGAGGACCAGGCCGGGGAAAGACACTGGGCAGAGCATTCCAGGCAGAGGGAAACAAGAACAACAGTTCACGCAGGTACAGATTTCCATGTCCAGTGATGTTAAAAATAATCATAAGGCCTGTGGGGTTAAGCATGAGAGGGAAGTAGACACAGGTCTCAAACTGGATTCATAAGGTCTTACTGCAGTGAGAAGCTTTGCTGAGATTTAAGAACAACAAGAAGGGAGAAAGGAGGAGAAACAGGAAATGATTTTTAAAACACAAAACTGGCTTTCCTGCAATGTCATGTTGGTGAACCTGTTTTCACAGTCCTCCATTTCCAAAGACCCACCTCTTGAACAGGCTCTCTAAAAATCAAAGAGCAGAATGTTCCCATTCATTGCGGCTACCGGGTGTTGATTTCCAGCAGGTCCTTCATGGAGTCCCAGAGTGAGGCAAACTGCAAAGCATTTCCTTGCTGGCATGATAGTGCACACTTGTCATGCTATTTCTTTATTCTTACCTCCCAGTGTCAGTCTCAAGATCTCCCAGAAAGTATTTCAGATCTCCACGCACTCTGTGAAAGTGCTAGGAATGTTTTGATATTCGAAAATCTGTTCACTTTCTGGCCCTAACCAATTAAGACTATCTCTGGACAATCTGAGGGCTTTTTCTCTGAGTTTAATGACTTTTTCTTTCAGTTGAGCTTAAACTTTTTTTAAGAAGGTGTAGATACATTAAATGTCTTTGGAGTAGATTTGTGTATCATAGGCCTAGAATCTAGTTAAATGGAATTTGCTGATTTGATTCGGAGGAGTAATTAAGGTCAGGATATTGTTTAACTGTTTGTTCAACTTTGCCTTGTGCAGTGGAATACAAATATTTAACCTTCTTGACAAAGATGGATGGATGGAAGCTACACACCATGATATCATTAGGTTGTTGAATAACATCATTATTCATGATTATAAGGAATTATTCAGGTGAAATAGTAAACCTAATAGAAACCTATTATTTGTACAGAAAGTATAATTTCACTGTCCTTGTCATTCCAACCCCTTGGTTCAATTGAAGATAAGGTATATATATATATTTATTTTACTACAGAGAATCTTTCATAGAATAATTTAAACAAATGGAACCAATTATAATTAGTAATTTGGTAAATAAAATCATATCACACTCTTCCAGAAAGAAGCTGGTGTGCTATAAATCTAACCAGGAACATTTTCATCATTTACTGAGCTTTTCATTTGTGTGAACTCGTTTGAAATTGTGTCAAATTTCAGTACTGATTAAAACATATGCAAAACTATATTTGCAGAAAAGATTTCAGAACATGCTTTAAATGTAAGATAGCACTGAAAATAGTGTCATGTGGTAGATCCTTCAAATATTTACAAATTGTGGCCTGGAGCCAAGTGGCACCCGGTCTGGTTTTACAGCAAAAGTTTCATTGCAAGTCAGCCACAGTCGTTGTTTTATGTATTGTTTGTGGCTGTTTTCGCCTTACTGTGACAGAGTTGGATAGTTGTTGCAGAGATCACATTCCCTGCACATCCTAAAATATTTAATATTTGGTCCTTTACTGAAACAGTCTCTCAGCCCCCTGGCTAAGGAACTACTGTAAATGAAAGTATAAACTCTTGCACTAGCTGATCTCAAAGCAGCTCCCAGAATCCACACGGCTGGGAGAAATTCACATCAGAATCCATCTAGTTAAGCAAGTGTGATGATGTATGTGATGCTGATCTACTCTTCTACCAGCAGCTTCTTCAGAAAATTGCCAGGCACCATTACTGTGTGCTGTAAAGTCAGGAACAGATGAGATTAACTTTATTTGGGGTGGCTTGAGAATGTTCTTGCCTGAAAGCGTGATGACGGAATAACATGTGTGATGATGGATAAACCCCGGGTTTCTTCCCAGCCTCCCTTCTGTAGCTCTATATGGAACCAACAGCTAAAACATGCAAATAAAATTTGGCGATGAGTTTGAGAGTTTAGTTTTTACAAAAATACATTTCCAGAAACATGCCAATAAAAGAATTATGTAACCTCCTTCAAATTTATAAATTAGCTGTTTATTTGTGGAATAATTTATATTTTAGAAATAGATACTTCAAACATGTAAAACATACATGGAATAATGTAGCAAACACCATAAAAATGTGACATATTTCCATCAGCCATATCTCCATATTTCCATTATGTGTATGTGAAGAGCTAATTTTAAAAGAAAAAATTATAGATGTTCACTAACTAGCATCTTTTTGCTTTTCAATCCTGGGGATCCAGACACAGGGCGCTTTGCACATGCTAGGAAAGTGCTATACCACTGGGTTATATCTCTAGTCCTTAAATTGCCCAAGCTGACCTCAAACTTGCAATCCTACTGCTTCACACTCAAGTGTAACTGGGTTTGCAGGTGTGTGCCACCATGCCGTGTTTCCTGACTGTCATCTTACTCTCTTTTCTCTCTTTCTAGAGCTAGATTTCTCAACCTGGGCATCACTGACCTTGGTGACAGCTACTGGTTCTCGTAGAGACAGTTCTGGACTGCAGGATGTTTAGCAGTAACTCTAGCCTGCACTCGCTAGATGCAAGTACTATGCTCTCTCCTACTGAAGTTGGGAGAGAGCACCTTTATGCCTAGGTGGATATGTTTCTTATGCGTATTTGTATCCCTAAGAAACACATAGTGATAGTTGCTTAATGTTTACTCCTCCTACTTTATATGATTAATCTTACTCAGCATTATTTTAGAGATATAAGTATAATAACAAAGACCTAACTCTTGCACCATTGCCTCCTATATTGTATTCCAGTCTCTGTATAATTAATTAGGTGCCTGTTGATTTGTTTTGGTTGTTCATAATTTTTCTTTGTTCAAAAAATATACATAGCTGCTATCTCTGTGGAGTATTCAGCCTAGTGGTGGAATCTCCATATTGGAAGGCAGGCATCTCCTCAACTTTGAAGAGAAGTTTCACAGTCCCAGTTAAGTGGTTGTATCAGGACTCTGCGGTAATGGATGAGAATTCCTATTTCCATGTCCGCATCAAACTAAAAACGTTTGCTACTCTGGTGGGTATAAAAATGTCATGTCTTCATTGTTTCAGTTAAACTACTCCCATTACCATGGGCTAAAGCCGTTCCCATTTGCTCACTGAGTGCTCAGGTCCCTTTCTATGCACGTTTTCACCCCTTTTTCTAGCGGCCCATTTTATTTTTTGTTTTTTTCTACTGATTTCTGGATTTAATTCCTTTGTAATTATATCTATGCAATATATTTTCTGATTTCTAGCTTGGAGTTTTGTGTGTGTGTGTGTGTGTGTGTGTGTGTGTGTGTGTGTATAAGACTTCTGATAAAATTTAAAATAAAAAATTTAATACAGCTCAATTTACTAATATTTTACTCTTGATATATGTATTTTACACTTAGCTTAAACATTTTTTTCAATCCTGACATCATAAGTGTACTTTCTCGTAGTCTTCTTCTGAAGTATTGTTTTTTAAAAATGTTTTGATATCACCTAAATATTTTATGTCATATGAATTATTAATCCCCCTTTCTTCATTTGGAAAACTAGTCCATCCTTTCCTCACAGTTTTGATACACATGCATGGGTGTGTTTCTTTTCTGCTCACCGAGTTCAGTCTCTCTGAGTTGTAATCATGCAGTGCTTTGTAGACAATGAGTTGAAGATACGATTATTTGTAGAAAGGGAGTCAGGTCTTTCCTTTTGTCACGTGTTTTGGCTGATTTTTACTTTTGGATCTTTCCAGTGAACTTTTTGTCTTGCTAAATTCTGTGGGAAAAGCCATCGAGATGTTTTAAAGAAATGGTATTGGATATGTAGACTAATTAATGGAAATTTCATATAATGATGCTATTAGAATACTCTGCCAGTTTTGAATCTTGTTTCATGCTTCTCTATAATCACATTCTGATGTCAGTGATGGTTTAAATGGATATTTTACTTTTTTCTGGATTTATATATTGGAAAAATTGAATAAAAACTTATAGTTATTTACCTTATTAGCTGTGAACACACAGCCCCATACACTTTTTTAAAAATAGAAAATAGTTGAGAAATATAGAACTTAGCCATTTTTTCTTTAGAACAGTCTTAGTTAATGTGTATTTGAAACAATATATTTCACATAATTTGGAAAAACCGTGCACTGAAGACCACAAGTTCTATTTGCAGTATATGACATACCCACACTAGGTAAATTCATAAGGGCTTCCAGATACTGGGGATTAAGGAGAAAGGAGAACTGGTGCTTCAGGGGTACAGGGTTTCCTTGAGGTGATGACAATGAAAACAGATAATGGTACAGGCTGTGTGACACGATGGGATTTATTACGTGCTGTGTAATATTCCCTTTGAATGGCTGACTAGATGGACTTTTTATTATCTGAGGTTCACATAATTTTAAAAATATGTTTCAGTCTATAATTTTAAAAATAGGTTTTATAATTTGTATAACACCTCCCCCCAATAATACAAAGCATGTCTCAATTCTGATGGAAAGTCTTAATCAAAATTACTATGTTCTTTTTTTGTTTTAAAGAGTTATTTTGGTAACTAACAGCTACCTGAATTTCAAGATCCATCTTGCACTTAATTATGTTGTTAATAAGAATCTAGTATTTATCCTTGAAATATTTTTAAAGTTCTATGAATCCAAAGATTTAGAATTTTAAAGTCACTATTTCTGTTCTCAATATTGAATGTGAATGTGCTATTGAATGTGCTATTCAATATTGTTCTAAATATTGAATTTAAAGTTCAATGTTTATGAGTTCTCAAAATAAAAGTAGAATTTTTCTTTTTGTTTATAATCTAAAAGTGTCATTTCAGAAGTACCAATGTGATAGAGCATTACATTAAATTAATATGATGATATTGAAGGTGTGACCTAATTAAAAGCAAATGTAAACACATTTCTTAACAATTGACATTGCAGCTTAGATAGTCCTCAATAGCGGGACTACTGCTTGTTGATAATTTGACTTGACAAGTTCTCTTCCCGAGTGCACTGCTTTAACCTCACAGTGTAAGCGCATATTGGGTTGCCTGATAAGATGAGAACATTTAGGCAGTTCAGGAAGGTTAAAATGAAGTTTAATGAGTTATGATTTGTGATAATGTGTACATTCTACCTATTAGAGTAATTTGCAGAAGACCTGCCACCTGGTCTTCTCTATAAAAAGCAGCCATTTTCTATAAATTCTTAGCTTGTATTTGTCAGCACTTTTCCATAAATTATAGGGAATGTTTAAATGAAGAATGAATGAAAGATACAGCAAATGTTTATGTTTTTAAAAATTAGTACAGTAAAATGCATTGCCGTTAGGGTCAGTCTGAAACATCTCCCTCCCTTTGGACGGCCTTCCCCTACCACTCTTCCCTTTCTTGAGCAGCTCCGCAAGTCTTTCCTGAGTGTCTCTGTTTTCACTGTCGTGGCTACTTTAGTGTCCTGGATTGATTCAAACCATTTACTGTTCGCGTCCTTTTCACTCTGGAAGAGACAGAAGTCTCATGGCACCCGATCAAGTGAAGAAAGTGGCTGAGGGTGCATTGGGAGGCTTTTACAAGCCTGCTCTCCACTGGCTTATGCTCTGTAGCGGGGAAGTATTTTTGATCACGCCTCATTCTGACATGATAGAGAACTTCTAGAACTGCCTCAGCAAGTGGCGAGAATGATGGAATAAGTGTGTTCGAAGTGAGGAGGCGTAGTGGCAATGTGTCCTCTCCTGTGGTACAATTTTTATAATTTAAACATTCACCGTATATTTTGATCATGCCCCATACACGTGCTGTGTCATGTGTTATGTAATTTGATCCTCAAGAGCAAGGAGTTATCCCTCCAGGTCAAGCAGAGATTAACTGGCACATAGTAGGCTCTCAAAAAGTGAACAGAAAATTGAGTGAATGTAAAAGGCCACATGGATGTCCTAAATCTCTTGTGCATGTGGCTCTCCCAAATTCTCATCATAAACATATTATAAAGCTGTTAACAGCCAAATTAAAACTGCCATCATCTGTTTCTTCATGATTCTTAGAAACTGGTCTTAGAACAAATCCCCTCCCTCCACTAGGGACCTGGTTCTAAAAACGTAGTTACCAGCTGGTAGCCATTGAGAGGTGATGGGAAGTTTAAGAGGTAAGGCCTCGCAAGATGCTTCTAGTCACTGGAGAGCAAGGCCTTTCATGGCATATTGGACCGAGGCTTCTTTTTTCTTCTGATTCCCAGACACAACACGACAGGCTTTGTTCTATCTAATGTGCACTGCCCAATGAACTGCTGTGAACCAACCCAAAGAAACCAGGCCACGAGGTCATGAACCGAGCTCTGAGAGCCTGAGTCAAAATAAGACTCATCTCCAGTATTTGTTACAGTGAGGAAAAGTCGGCCAACAAGGTGGTGATTGTCGTGAACTTACGACCCAGCCTAGTTTTGCATCATGAGGAGGATTTATGACGAAATTCCTTTTTACTAGATTTCCAAATTTTGTAACTCCGAAGCCCAAGTATAGGTTTACACCAAACTTCTAATGCATAATTGTGAGAGACGCTCAATTACCAGTATTTGAAATGCTGAACATCTGCGTTCCCGTGTAGCTGCTGTGGTAGCTCAGCGTTCGTAAGGGCTGCGGGTTTCCTTCACATGTGCTGCCTATGGTAGAATTAATTCTGACCAAGAACCTGTAAGCAGAATAGAACACAATAACATTGAGCAGAATATGTCAATCATCGAATGGAAATAAGTAAGATGGGGACTGTGGCACGTTAATTTCCAGGAATATTTATGTCTGCAGTGTCAACATTTCTATTGTTAGAGGACAGTAGCTTTGAGCAAAATTGTTTTCTGTAAACAAGGTTAGAAAGTTCTTTATTAGAAAGGGAATAGAAGGGAAATTTCAAACTAACTGAACATGGAATGCAACTTTAGAGAAACAGTTTTGCATTCTAATATAGACATTAAAGCAAATATAACTATAATGGAACATTTCGTTCTGCTTATATTGTAATAAATTTTAAGTAAATCAATAACAGTATAAAGATAAAATTAGTAACCTAGACCAAATATTTAATTCTCATGTAAAGGCCTTCTTATCTTGAATAGCTGATGTTATGAAAAGAAATGCATTAAATCCATGGCTAAGGATGATTAAAATATCAAACCGACCCAAAGCATTCCAGCTGTAGATGTTCATTAAACTGATCATTAATAACTTGTGATAAAAAGGAATATTACTACATTCATAAATTGTGCATGCAGATTTTATTAAGCTGGCATGTTATATGAATTGATTGTCTGACATCTTCTGGCTGTGACTGAAGATAATAGTGTTTCATATGCATTTTCAATAATCCAAAAATTCTGATAGACTATTTCTAGTTACTTATTACATTTTTGTTTGGGTTGGCATTTTTCCTCCTAGTATACAATTATAAAATATAATTACAGCTTTGGTATGAAACATTATGAGGTTGAATGTGTCAGCATTTCTATTACAACCCTACTTTTTGTAAGGACTCCTAGTGTATGTGTGTGTGTGTGTGTGTGTGTCTGGAGAGAGAGAGACAGACAGACACTGTGTCAGCTTGGTGGACTATTTTGCCTTATGAATGAATAATTTCCAATTAGTTGCTAAACTATAAGAGACTTTCGTTTGCTATTGCTTAATTTTAAAATCACGTTTTAGTATACTGTTGCCTGCTTTTCCAATCCGAGTTGAGTTTCTAAGTTTTTCAACCTGTTTCTAGTGAACCACAGCACCAGTTGTTTTTGTAGACTTACTGTTGACCCACCAGATTGCTTTTCACCCTGTCATCAGTAGGGATCACAAAGATGGGGCTTGTATACTTTTCAGGAAGGAGATCTAGTTTATTGCTTCTTAGTATATCAAAATTATTTCCTTTACTTTGTAATTACATTATCTTTGGTTTTCAGAGAAAATGTAGTACAAAGGTCAACACCTGGGCCAGATTGTCTTGTCTAGAAAACCAGTTCTGCTACTTGTATCTTTGTGCTATGTTATCACAGAACACCTAAGCCTGGGTAGTGGCTATAGGAGAGAGGTTTGTTTTGGCGCGTTGCTCCAGGTTGCTGGGAGATCCCAGATCACATAGCCACTAATGAGAAGAGGCTTCTGTGGTTCAACTCCTGACAGAGAGAGCAAGGGCAAACAGAAACAGTAAGAGACAAAACATGAGGGTTGAGGTCACTTTACAACACGCTGGTCCTGGAGAATGCCCTCTCAGGCTCACCCAGTCACTTCTTCAAGGCCCAGCCACCTGTGAATAATATTATGGATCAACTCTCAACAAGGATTGGTGGGGAGCAAAGTACACTGAGTGCACAGCACCACACACGTTACTCAGCATCTTCATACAGGTGTGCTCACCTGTGAAACAGTGAGCGAGAATTTGTTAAATTTATGTGAGAGGTTTTGAACAAAATATGTATTCACTGTTCTGTTATTAATATCTGAATTATTAATACTCAAATTAGTAGGAGAGAGAAGACATGAAACTTTAATCACAGTTTACTTTGTATTAATCAAGTAAGATGCACTAATAAAATCACTGCCTCAATCTTTGAGACTGGTTCATTGGTTGAATTCCCTCTATGGCCAACCTGTTGAGTGAGAGTGAAAGGTTTTACAGAGATACCTGGGCTGGTGTATATAATTTTGGCCTCATGAAAACAAACTTAGAAGTTTTTAGTTCTGGCTTTTGTAATATAGGGATAATTATGGTTAAATTTTCATTTCATTAACTATATAGTAAATTGTTAGAAATACATATACTCATTTAAAATAAAATGTAATGTCTTCTATATAATATTAGTATAGTAGTTAATGGCTGGTTTGTGACAGCTATAAAACATGTTGTTATGTGCCTTTACTTGAAGCAGTATATGTGTTTAACATTTTGTTTCCTTTCAATACTAGATTTTTTTGGCTTCATAAACACAGAACCAAGTAAAATTGACTCAAAGAACATGGATATTGATCATCTTAGTCTGAGATTAGCTAATTGCTGGTAGAATAGTGTTCTTTTGTGTTCATTTGTTTCATATACAGATTTAGAGCTTGGCCTTGTCCCAGGGCTTTGTATTTCATTGCCCATTTTGGTCAAAAGTAAACAACTGTGAAAGTTGGAAGGTTAATTCCTGCCTCTTATTTATGCTCCAGGAGCACTGAGGTCTAATACACTTATTACTCTAATAAAATTGCCAAGCAGATGCCTGTTTTTGAGCCTCATGCTTTGTGCCTGGGAAAGTTGAAATAGAAGGACTTCCTCATACTTTCTGACCATCTGCGAGTGTAGCCATCTTTTTGTTATAAAAATAGGCCTGAGTCCTCCTGCCAAAACTATAAAAAGAAATGAGGGTGCCCCTAATGAAAATTAGGCATACAGCCTCAAAAATTTGCATATTGACTACTTCTTTTGTAATAATAGTTTAAAAGCTTATTACAGTAATTTAGAAGTACACAGAATCTTTAAAGCTGGCAGATGTTTTAGTGGGTATCTTAACAGGAGTACCATAGAAGCAGGTATGAGTGATTAGTGAAGTAGGCACAGGTAGGCCCAGTTAATATATGTATGTGGGGGTGGTCAGTGCTACACTGACCAGGAGAGGGTCATGAGGGGGTAAACTAGACTTGAAAAACTCCAATTTTATCTCACTCATAGTGTCCTTGTTTAATTGAGCATATTTTTCAAAATCCTAACACTGATAAAGGGAGGAAAATGTATGCTCTGTTAAACTCAACTGTAGTAGAAACCAGTATTTTGATTGCTTTGCCAGATATGAAGATTATCTTCATCTGTTTTCTAATGAAATTATATGTGAGTTTCTGTGCCTTCTAAAGGTGATTTGCTATTTCTTTGACTTGTAACTTGTTTTTTTAGGGAAAAAATAAAATGCAAGGTACTTTTATGTTAAAACTTTTGTATTTGTTATGGGGGATACAAATGATATTTGTTTAAACGTGATTAAGATTCATTTTTCTCTAACAAGTGTTATTCTATTTTGTGACAAAATATTCATTTTTTCTATCTCTCAGCACTATTCACATTCTCACTTGGCATCCCGACCCATTAGCTATCATCTTTGCCGGCCTGCTCCTGGGGGCCCAAGGCAGGTTTTTCTGGATGAGGTCCCTGGGTTAAAAACACTCATGTGCAAGACATCAGCAGCAACAACAGACAGCACAGAGCAGAGCAGAGCACAAGAGCCATTTGCATTTTTACTGTATCTTTTTTATACCTAGTGTTGTCACCTACTTACATTCTTATATGCTGGCCCCATGGCGCATGCATAGTTGTCTACTGCTAAGTCATGGTTATGTAATTATGCCCTGATGCGAGCTGCTAGGTGTTCTGCTCCTTCTTGAAAGTTGATTCTGAGTAAGTCTATGATGAATGTCAGATAAATAAATGAGGGGTTACATGGAATCAGAGACAAGGGAAAAGTAGATTAAAACCTTGTCATAATCCTAAACTGCAGAAGCATTTACTACTTTAACTCTTAAACTGCAGAATCAGAAATAAACAATAAATCATAGCAAACATGAGACAGGTTGAAAACAGTGCTACAGCCAGATCTATAACAATGCTGCAGTGCCTAGAACCCTGCTAAGAAAATAACAGGAACACAGTAATTACCTCCTAGGTTATGGGAATCAAAAGATTGCTCATCAAGAACCCCCTCTTTGGTTTCCTAATCATTTACTAAGTTTCATAATTAAGTCCAAAGAATCTTGCATTGGTTTTTATACTTTAAGGAATTCCAGCAGTTTTGTCAGGTTTTTTTCCAGCCTTACCTACCTGATCAGGACATTTGCATTGGCATCACGGAAGGTTGGCTTCACAGTCTTGTAAATAGTTGAATAAAGAACCTCTAATACTTGGTATTTTAAACTGGCACTTAGATGGTTCATCTAAAATCTATTTGCTTTGGCTGGCAAAACAGATTCTCTGGGTAATGAACTTCAATTTTGTCACCTGGTTGTATCTTTGAGAGAGCAGAAAAAGTGAGGTGGAATTAGGAGGAAAGATTGCTGTATAAATAACTTGGCATTAAAGACTTCATTTTCTCTGACTTGTAAGGGAATGAGCTAAACTTGGGACTCACTATTTTGCTATAAAATGTGATGATGAATTATTTTGAATTTATGATGGGCTTATTTCTCTACATTGGCAAGTTTGAGATAGCCAGGCACCACAGGAAGCCCCAAGCATCAAATAATTGAGAGGCAAGTTCAAGATAGATTACATTCAGTCAGTAGAAGTATATAGAACTGTATTTATTAGTTGCTGTGCTTAAGATCTCCATATTCTTCAAACACTCTGGAGGGACTGTGACATCAGACGTGCACCTTCTGGTATCTTAGAGCAGAACACACAATTCTTCCAATTGTTGCTTTCCCCTCCATGGAAAATATTTCTGCAGTTCATGTTTCTGACTCTGAGCAATAATTAAACTTTAAAAAGGGTGATAATTGTGCAACTTCAGAGGCCAGTCAGAGTCAGTTTCTCATTCTGTCTTAACTGCTTTCTGTTAAGAGTCTGTGCCTTGCTCTGTGCCTGGCTCAATCTGCTCTGCCTCACTTCTGTAGCTTTTGTATCTGTGTCCTCAAATGCTGAGGACCAAGAGAGTGACAGCAGGATGGTGAGTGCGCTAATTTAACTGGCTGAGCTCAGTCTCTTACTCACTCCCTTAAAGTGAGTGCCTGGGGTCAATTCGCTAAATCTTTCCATAAGTCACTAGGAGGATTCAGCCACAAGAGATTAGCCAAAGTTCCGGCCAACAGGAATTTCTTAGTACGCATTAACTCTGATTTATCATAGACTCCATGTTTATGATGAACCATTTTGCTTGTGATAGGGTTATTTGGCTAGAAATCATTTGACTTCATCTAAATCAGGCGCTTTGAAAGTTTCTGAGAAATGGCCAATCCATAGTTACAATGCGGGCTCTCCCTTGGGAATAGCAGCAGGGCAGTAGTTTTGATTAAAACTAACTTCATACTGAGAAATATTAGTAGCATAAAGAAACTACTGGCAATAATAATTTTCTAACACTAGTGTTGTACTTAAGAAATTTATGAGGTGACTAGAAATGTTTAAACTTAATTTACACTTAGTATTCTTCATTTTTGTCCTTATCGTTAATTTACTTTTAGTTTTTTTATATTTAACCTTATTAATTTAACTTTTTAGCATTTTCTAGAGGCCTAATTTTTAAAATTACAGCGACACAGAAATTGTAATCTGAAATTATATAATATCTGTGATATGTTTCCAAATAATATAAGATATAGGGGTGGATTATAGTAGTTAGTTAAGACACAAATTGCTCATTTTTGCAAGGTGGTAGGTACGTCAACATTGATTTTCTAGTCTACTTCTATATAGGCTTGAAATTCTTTGTAGTACAATTGAAAAAAAAAACAAAACTAAGTTAGAGAAGAAATCCTATCATTATTACTAGTTAGGGATGGTATACTCAGCATAAGCTCTGTGTCAGCACTAAGCAGGAAACCAGGGAGGACTGTGGGGATAAAGAGCTGATAGCAAATAGGGATAGAAAATCTGCTGCGCATGAGAGTTGAATTCTCATCTGTCATCATAAGGTGGTCCAAAATATATAATTAAATCTAAATTTATTGATGAGAAGCTGTTCATTGGAAGATAAAATATGCATTATAAGCTATCTGTTTGGATAAGGAGAAATGCTTTGGTTTTGTTTATCAGAAGCACTTCTTTGAGGCATAAAAGGGTATATAGGTGTAGTTGTTAGGATGTACTAGCATCTGGAATATTACTTTAAATAATTAATGGAGGAGACGTCAGAGCCTGCTCCTCCCTGACCTATAGATTTTTAGTCATCAGTGGAAGATGTGCTGGTGCAGAGTATTCTCTGCCTAACTTGTCAGTCCTCTGTGGAGGTCTCCCAAATTTGTTGATGGGTACTAAATTGAGCGATGAATGTTTGATGTTAGGCTGCTGTGGCAAACTGTTGAAGGGCTTATGGGAAATATATGCTTTGTATAATCAGTTCAGCTGTCCTTGTGATCCTGTAGTTTATGATTCAACTGTACTTTTGTAAATAAGTAAATAGCACCTGAGATGGTTTGATCTTTTTCTTTTCTCTAATTAAAAAGCAAAATTGAAATGAAACTTCCCATTGGAAATCCCATCTTTGAAGCATGTTTTAGTTTTTGTTTCTATACTGTTTCATTATACAGATTTTATAAAATTTGGTATATCCTTACACTTGAGAAATTGTACCTTTTTTTCCAAGTTCCTAATAAGAGTTGGCAGCGTATTTTATAGAGCTAGGCATCAGAAGGACTGCTAGGTAACCGATACCCAAAAGTGGCTTCCATACTCTAACGCTTTGTATTGATCAATAAAGTCTTAGACAAACACACAGAAGTTGTTCTTTGAAGTGACTATATCTTCATATCAGAGGTAGACTTTTTTATTTATCTTTTCTGTGTTCTCACTACAATTAGTCATCTTAGTTTGGGGTCTGTGTATGGAACGGTAAACGGTCTGGATTCTTCAGTTTTCAGAGAATCTCAAGGCCATTAATTATATTGCAAACACGGTCCACTGCAAATATTTATTGACCCTCCTTGTTCTCCCTAGCCAGCTCCACCCACTGCTTGGATACTTTTTCATGCCAATTGACTGCCACGTCTTGAATCAGTGCCATCTGGTCCTTTCCTAGGACATCCAAAACTCTGTGTCTGAATAAAAATATTTGCAAAAGCTTTTGGGCACTATTACATAGCACTATAGCTTTGATGTCAGTTAAGGGACAAAGTCATATTTCTTTTCTTCCTTGGAGAATCAATAATGTGGTCATACTTTCAGAGGCAGGCATGTCTGAACTACGAGCAGGCAGTACATTATTTTCAAATCTCTTTTCTCCCAAAGGTCCCTCAAGTCTAGTCCTCTTTGACAGTTTCATCATGAATGTTCTACAGTCTTGCTGTCCTGGGCAACCTTAGAAAAGTTCCATGGAAAACAATATAATTAATCCAGTGTCTTTTCCTGGGCCCCATCTGTAAATCTCAAAGCAATAGCTACATTGCATTTCACTTCACTAGGATACTCCTTGGTAGGTAGCTTGGATTTGACATGCATTGTGATTATACCCTTTTTGTCATTGAGAATTTTAAGTCACTTCTATGAATACTTTCTCCATACTTACAACCTATTCTGTTGTTTCATTTATTTGTTTATTTATGCCCCAAATGGATTGCTTTCTGCATGTAAAACATTTTTCAGCGTGAGTGAAGGAATATGCAATAGAGTCGGGGAAATGTAGTGCTGCAGCATTGTGCCTGCCAGGGGGCTGGTGTGGCTTTAGCAGTGTTGGAATTGCTGCTCCTCCCTGGCATCCTCACTACTGCCATTACCTGTACTATAATATACTTCTAAGACTTTCTGCCAGGTTCATGCTATTGTTCTTTATAGATGAGACCACTGCTTTGCCACAGAGGCACTGAGAAATGAGATAATCATGGTTAGGTAACTACTTTGAAAGTGACAGAATCATATCAAAGTCTAATATATTTTCAGTAAGTGAACTACATTCTAATTTGCTTGACTCTCTTACCCTTGAATTTATTGGGGAGAATTATTTTCTAATATATTGACCAGGACAGGACCCAAGGCACTTAATCCAATTATTTTACAGCACCCTGCCTTGCTCTGCATTCAGACTTCTAGGGTCAGTTATCAGGTCCCACTCTGGGTGACTATGTGACTTTTACCTGTCTGTCTTACTTCTTCATCTGTAAGTGGAAACCCTGAGACCTGCTTATTGGAAGTACTTGTAAGTACTTTGTAAGTAGTCAGTGTCCGTGCTGTAGCTTTATTGTTTCTTTAATTGTTAGTATTCTTTGTTATTTTTGTTTGTTGATTTTTTTCACTGTTGTTTCTACTATGAGAGCCACTTCTCCCTTTGTTATCTAAAAAAGAACCTGCATATTCTGTATGCTATATACTATCTGCTTTTTACAGTAAGCACATAAAACTCAAAGCAGACCAAGCTAACTGACCTTTCACTTATAGCATAAACAGGTGTTCCCAGTTATATGGAGAAGTTAGGGTGAAATCGTTATCGGTGCTATACTGACCATTATACCTTTAAGATAAAAACGTGTATAGCTTCTATGTGATTCCTGAGACATTACTTACAAGATTACATTCTACCTATGTTTATATCTGCATGCTTGTACTGATCATATATGCATATGTGCACACAACTTTTGGCATGAAATCTCTCCACTAGAAAACTAGTATTACATGATTCTTAACAGTAGATCAAGAAAATGCAAACATTTATATGAAACACTTTAGCAGCAGTGCTGCTCTCAATGGGCCATGTGGGATCTATAGTCGTTACTATATAATACGGCTTGTGGGGGGCCTGGCCAAAGCTTGTGCATATACATTCAGTATGCATAAGCAAGTGGGAATGGTATCAGGGAGCACTTAGCAGGAATCTATCACTGTTAGAAATCCACTGACAAACATAAGCACTCAGATTACTTCCCTGCATCTCTCTTAAAAAAAAAAAGAAAATAAAAAGAAATGGTAGAACTACTTTGTTATTCTCTGATTAGCCCTCAGGTCATGCACTTGCCATTTTATGTTCTTTATTATATTTTAGATAATAAGTAAATGTTTTTAACTGTGGTGTATGGCTTGTGTCAAGATGTCCCCTCCAAAGGCATATGCAGTCATAGGTAAGATTTTGCCAAGGCGGCTGGATCTAGGCTGTGTGATGCTGGGATTAAGGGTATGTGATTACTAAATCAGTCCACTGATGTGTTTGGTATAGTTCTGGGTAGGATTAAAGGTGTCCACCCTGGGCGTGAGTGCTCCCTGCCCTAAGGCAGCCTGAATACAATATAAAAGGGACAACACAAAGCTGCTACGGTCGCCTGCTTGGTTTTGCTGTCTTCTACCTGCCACGAAGTGTTTCTCCTCTGAAATGCACCTCTGCCATGGCGCTCTGCCTTAGCGCCACACGATTATGGACTAAAACCTCTATATGCTGTGAGCCAAAATAAACATTTCCTCCTTTAATTTTGGCTGTCAGATATTTTGGCTCAGCAACAAGAAAAAGTAACGAAGACACACTGAAAATGCATTCAAAAGAAGAACTAAAAGAATACAGTCTAAAATCCTCAAGTAAAAATAAAACTGTTCCCCTTCTCACCCCATAGGTTAATGACAGCTTTGACTCCTTATGTTTGTTTACTTTTGTAGGAAAAAAAATTGATTGTTTCAATAGGACTTTACAAATTCTGCCCTTAAAAATGTTGAAAGATGTATATTACAATATTATATATGAGTGGTCTGTATAAATATATAACACATACAGTGAAATCCGTATTAAAATGCTGAAAAATAAAATAAAATAATTTATGATGTCTGTTGATCTGACTCCAGTAATCTTGGCAAATAGTATTAGATAAAGAAATTCTCCACTTTTTGTGTTCTAGAAAAGAGCTCCCCTTTCTCTTTGTGTTGATAGTACTGGGGCAAGCCCAGGGCCTTCACACTGAGCTGCGTCTTTAGCCATTTTTCTAGAATTTTGGACAGGAACTTACTATGTCGCCAAGGCTGGACTTTACCAGTCCCCATGCCTCACCCTCCCAGAGTGCTGGGATTACGGTAGGCACCACCATGCCTGGGTCAGAGCTACCCTTTCCTTTATGACTTGGACAGACCTAGCTAGGAAGCCCCTCTTACAGACCTTCCACAGTCCCTGACCACGTTACCCTCTAACTCCAGCTGACTGGGCTTTAGTCAGGCTTCTTTCCCTTTCTCACATTCTTAAACTTTGTCCTGGCCTGGAGCACCCAGGGCGGAGCAGCACCGCCCTAAGCATCGCTCCCAGGAAGTGGCTGATTTCCTGGAAGACTTTCCTTCCCAGTTGCCTTATCTGGCCACCCATGCAGCTCACTTCTTCACACCTGTTTTTCTCTTCCTGTTTACTCCTCCTGCAAAAGAAAATTCCTTTCTGCCTGACTATGGAGACACTCGTGTATCTTAAGGTCAGAACTGTCTTAAAATGGCAGTAGTCTCTCTGCCCTTATTATGATCATCTTTTAAAATAAAGTCTTGAGTTTGGGTTTGATTTCACGTTACATTTGCCCGTATTCCCTCTGTGGCCTGCAGCTATTACCTAGTCACCTTAGTGTTTGAAGTGACTGCATCCTAATTGTAATCAACTTTCAGTGTTCCAGACTTTCTCTATGGTACTACTGATACATTTGTTCTGTTTTTCTGTCTCCTACAAGGGGAATATTTTTATTTACAGTTTGAGCCTGAGACTGTGAGGTTCATCTATGTCAAAGAACTGCACGTGGAAACTCCCCCTAAAGGAGAGACATGGAATTTGGATCCTGCTGCAACCGGTGTCACAGCCCTCTGAATTTTCTTCCCTCACCTCTATTAACTCGCGGAAGGCTTGTTTACAACTGAAGCAGTAACGATGATGGCAGCTCTGTCACTGAGGGATTGCACACACGTTCCTGTGCTAAGTACTCTGAGTGCCCTTTTGCATATAATACAGGCCGCACACCTGGGAGAATGATTCCATTATCACCCCTGTTGTGTTTACACTGAAAGAATGTGAGGTTTGAGTGATTGTCCAATAGGCCCAGGCCCTTAAAGTGGGCATGTGTGTAAGTGACAACCAGCTGGGACACTTCACCTTGTGATTTTTCCACTAAGTGTCTGCCTGAATGTAGCCCCTGTAGTTTCTATGTAGAGCGCTGTTGTGCTGAGCATGCAGGGCCTCCTCCAAAACTTTTGCCCTTAGTCACTGGAAGTTTGTGGTAATGATGGGGCACTGGTCTTGGAGTCATAACCAAAGCATTAAATGTCTCCTACTCATGTGAAATGTAGTATGTATTTATTGCTTAGCTCAAATAAATAAATGATTGACTAGAGAAAGAATGCTTTCTGGGCTTGTGGTAGGTATCACTGTAGCCAAGGAGGAAATATTTACGTAACTGAGTTGCTTAACTTTTCTGACCTTTGTTTACTTTCCTCTCCTGATCAAAGGACTTCTCAAGATGCTGAATTTATGACAGTGTGCTGAAGAGTAGAGACGCCATGGGTTCTGTGCTGGGGGCCCGGGCCTCGCATACAGGGATACGTGGCTGCCGGCGCAGCGTCACCATCCTCACCACTACTATCACATCGTCATTACAAGAGCTTTTACTTTATTCTCAAAAAACTTTGTTCATATCATAAAAGCATATCTTTTTATGACAAGCAAAAAGCCTAGAGGCAAGTAAGAGATAACTCAGATTGGCTTATTGTGACAGTCAGTTGTGTTTGCTATTTAAATTGTGCTACTTAATGATTAGAATTATATTTTATTAAGAGTAATGTGTGTGTGAAATTGAGCCTCCAGTGTGTTACTTTTACTGTTTTGAAGACGTAGTTAATGACTTTCTTGCCTAATCATTAACAAAGTGCAAAAACAGTAATATACAAATGAATGTTATGAAATTTCCAGAATTCTCCAAAACTACTCATTAATGTAGCCCCACAAAATTAACCATAAACATTTTTATTATATATGAGTGTGATGGAAGCCCTTGGGGGGGCTTCATTTATTCTCTGTTGCTCTATTTTGTTTATTTAAGATTCTGGGGCTTATTTTTTCATTAATTTTGAATTTTGCAAATTATTATAATGTGAACACATGTTCATTTTTTTCTTGGATGAAAAAATAAACTTAATGAGAAAATTACTTAGGCTTGTCGTGCTGGAAGAAAATCAAGCTTTTGGTGTGGGCCCGGTCGGGGTTGACTTTCCTTGGCCTCTGTCTGCCTCGTCTACTTCATCTCCCTTGAAAGCTGTGTGAGCAGACACAGCCCCTGTCCTGATTGTGTCACTACTGCTGTTATGAAGAAAAATGCATCAGAATTCATGGAGATATCTTTATCCAGTTCTGACTGTAAGGTTTCATAAATGTCTCCCAGAGTAATGTCTCTGCTCTGATATGCCTCCCAATGTTACCTGCAGTTTTCTGTGAGGTTGGGGGTTCAGGTGCACATACCTCAAACCCAACAGTTTTGAGATAATATTCTTTCCCACTGCAATGCTTCTTCTCCCATTAGTTTTCCTGGTTAATGGCTGTCTTGGTTACTTTTCTCTCGTTGCTGAGACAAAATACCCAACACCCAAAATGAAGAAAGTAAAGGTTTATTTAGCTTACAGTTTGTGGAGGTTTCAGTCCATACTTGGCTGTCTCAGAGGCAGAGTGGCACATGGCAGAGGGCAAAACGTTCAGGGCAGCAGAGCACAGCAAAAACAACCAGCAAAAAGGAAGAATGGCTGCAAGCAGCTTCTTTCTTTCCCTTACACTGTAAACAGGCTACCCCCACCCAGGGGGCGTGTAGCTCTCACACAAGGTCCCTGCCCTCCTCTTCCACAGGCTCAGGATGTGTACAAAGTAAGCACCCTGGCTTCCTGCTGAATCACTCAGCCAAACCTCCAGACTCCCCAAGTTGACACAATGTATCAACCATAACAATGGCCTTTCCCTTGCTTCAAGTTTCAGATTTTGCAATATTTGTCTTCACTTTTCTGGGTTGTATTAATTCTCTTCCCATAATGTTTCTCACATTCTCCTGTTGCATTCCCACTGCCTTATCCCAAGTTCAGGTTCCTACATGTGCATTCATGTCCACTCCCCTCTCCTCCCACCCTCCTCTCTCTTTGAATATTTTAATAGGTTCCTAATTGATCTCTGTGCCTCCAGCTCCCCTAAGCCCTTTAGTTAATCTTGGAACAGTGCTCATACAATTAAGTGTTTTAATTACCATTTGATTTGAATTGAATATTATCGAAGAACCAGCTAACAATATGGGGAGGGATGGAGTCTTCAATGTTGGTGCAAATCTTAAGAGCAACACCTTGAGAGTGGAGAAGTACTACTTTCAAGCGTGCACACATCTTTGTTAAATCTCCTTTGCATCATTTACTGTAACTGTTTGATTTGTAATCAACATAATAGCTCTTGCTTTTTTAAACTTAACTCTGGGATGTGCAGCTTGTTAGTATTAAAAGTACTTGCTCTCTGTAAAATGAATAGAATAAGTACCATTTCTATGATACAACACTAAAAGGAGATAAATGTCAGGTTGTCAGAAAACTTAAATGAATAATGGTATTTGTGACATTTATTTTTCTTACAATTTGAGATATGATAATTACTGCTATTTAAATTTCCCCCAGTTTAGCTTGCTTAGATGTCTTTTGGATGGGGGGCTTTGCATGCATAAGGTACTTTTCCATTCTGTCAGAAGCTCTTTAAACAGAATATTTTTATTTCTTCTGAAAGAAAACAAAGCTTGTAGAGTTGAAAGGCAGCAGAAACTAGCCCTGCTTTTCAAGTAGAGCATTGTACAAAAGCTTGCAGAACTGCAGTGAAAGCATGTAGTTTGAAGAAATAAATGGCTTAAGCTTACATCCGTTTAAACTAGAAATCTTTTGATATCGTTTTTATACTTAGGTTAATAAGTTAGTTAAAATGTGAACATTGGAACCAAACTAATCTTTTTGTTTGAAATATGCTTCTGCCCATCGTATAATTCAACAGTGGACAATTCCCTGGGATCCTTTTACTTATGGGAGGAATGCAGGGAGACCTGAGGAGATCTATTTCTGTTCCTTGGGTCATGCCCTTCTGAGCAGGAGACAAGAAAATCTTTTAGTGAACTCAATTCTGCTCTAGTGTCCTTATTAAGCAGATAGTTTTACTTGTATTTGCTTCTGTGCATTCAGAGGGTTTGGGGCAAATTGAGATTCTGTAGTGAGAAAACCAAACTCTGTAGATAAAGGGAAAATGCTATGTTTTCTCACAAAGGGCCTTCTGATACCCATTCTTGCAACAGACTTGCTAGAAGGGGCCTGAGTCCAACTGAAAATGGATGTTTTTCTCGTTAGATAAAGTTACACTAATTTCTAGATAATAAACAATTCCTTACTATTGTGCTGGCCTCTGTGCTGAGTATTTAATTTTGCCACAAGAGTGTAAGGGACATACTCTCATCCATTTCATAAGTGTGGACACCAAAACCCGGAAGAGTTAAGTAATTGGCCCAAAGCCAGCGCTTTTGGCAGAGCCCAGGTTCTTTGAGCTTCGAGGCTGTGACTGTGACTTCCAAAGCCCCTCTGGACATGCAGTCAGTTACTTTTCTTGTACCACTAGTTTTGAAAAATCATGATTATTAGAATTCAAAAATTTATTTCCCTCTTCAAATAAATGAGGGATTTCTGAAGTTTCTTTCCTCTACTCAGAGAGGTAGGAATGGAAGAAGGGATGGATTTAATAATTTTTAAAGACTCACAGTTTTAGAGCCAGTTGGTCTGACTGAAGGACCACATCACACAGTTTGGCCTGCATAGTGTTAAGCGGTTAGTCTTCTTTGATTAAATCCTTTAAAATGTGGTAACATCTATGAATGCAAAGAAGAAAAGTTATTTTCTTTTCAGGGAAATATATATATATATATATATATATATTACTTTCTGTCCATTTGAAGAGTTTTTTTTAAAAATCTGATTTCCAGGAGATAAGAAAAAAAAGCATTTTTTCAACATTTACGCGAAATAATACCAACTTTAAATTGGAACAAAAGTCCCACAGTCTTCAATAATGTGATGTATCCATCTCCTTCTGCCACTTACAAATGAAAACTTTGTGGTGATGTTTTGAAGCTGTCTTATTCGCACAGTCCCTGCTGTGCTGCAGCCTGAGGCGCTGACGTCCTCTTCCTGGTGCTGAACCTAGTGGGAACAAGAGGGGCAGCTGTCCTCTTGGTGAAGCGCAGCGCGCCCATCTGGCCCCCTGCGGGCTGTGGGATCCTTTCCTACCACCATGGGATGACACAGAGCAGGGTAGCTCTTTCTGTCAGGAAGATCATGTTGTGTCCCTTGTGACGTGCTCGGATGGTTCTCCTTGCACGTGGAAGGAGCCAGAGAGGTGTTTGAAAGCCCTTGTGTGGCCAGACGGTGCCTTCTGTACCCCTCAGTGGCTTCCCATTAGCTCAGACCCTGCCTAACATGGTTCCCACTCACCTTCCTCCCCTGATCTTCAGCTTCTGTCCCCCATGCCCACCACCTTCCCGCTCTGTGTCCTGAATTCTCGTCCCCTGCTCTCTGGTCCCTTTCCCCTTGTAGGTCTTTTGCAGATGCTCTTCTGCCTGCCTTGGTGCCTTGATGACCCTCCCTTCAGTGTCGTTGCCTCACTGGGGTTCTTTCTGCCTCTGTGAGCTTCCTGATGACTCTTGGCACCCTGGGTCTCTCTTGGGAGGACTCGTCTCAGCTGGACTCTGCATTTGTTTTCTCGTAATGCTGGGGGAAGCAGGTAGGGTGTGATGCTCAAGCTCCTGGATACTCTACCCATTCATCTGGCCTCACACTAGACTCTACGAGTAGACAGACCTGGGACCTGGGCAGACACTAGGTGGACCTGTGACCTCTGACTCAGCACTTCTACAAAAGACAGTGATTACCATGCCTCATTCTTAGAAGTGCGGTGGAGGATAAATGAGTTGATACTAAAACATCACCTGATACGAAGAAGGATCTCACTGTGTGGTTGCTCACTGTATTTTTTGATTAATGATCATCCATCCATTAGACTGTGAACTCTAGCCAGATGAGGTTTTATTGGATTCTGTTCAGCAATGTGCAACCTGCTCCTGGCACAATGCCTCGCCCACTGTAGGCACCATATTCATTACAATTTTGGTTGGAAGTTCCAGGTATCAAACAGATGTAAAGTAGAGGTGCCCATTAGGGAAGAATACTTCTTGAGTGAGGTCTCCCTCTGCCTATCCCGGAGATCTTTGTCTTAAGCTAATGATGGGTCTTTTTTCAGGCTATTAAGTGATACATAAACTTGGAAAACCCAGTGAGCAAACATGGAAGTAATCTGCAGAGAAAAAAAGACCCCAATCTTTTAAAATTAAATAGGGAATAAATGGAAATGATGACATCATGAACAGCTGAACCACTTACGCTAGAGAGATCTCCCTATGGTACAGCATATGATTTTGAAAGCCAGAACATTTCATACTAAAGAAAGAGCATGTCAAATATGGTGAAGAAAACAAAGTCATATGTGTGTTTCATTGGTTACTTGGTTTTCATTTAGCTGAATTACTTAGTGTGATAATGTCTCTTTGGGCTGCTGGGAAATCTGTCCATGATGCAAGAGAGAGATCTGAAGAGATATGGTTGTTCACGAGTGTTATATCACATATTCTAGATCTTGAGTTTCTGCTACTCATAGATTAGAAATGGTAGAATTGGGCTTGGGAGGTAATTTTCAATGAAAAGGACAATCAAGGATAAGGCATGTTGAATAACATATTTAATGCCAGACAACTTGATGAAATAATCAAACTGTTTTTGGGCACTTCCAGAATTAGTTCAAATAAAGATTTCGTTTTTCATTGATAAAAAAATTAGATTGTACAGTAGAATGGAGAAGAGTAAGAGATCCCCCCACATGCATAGCAAGGGAATTTTCTGAAAAAAAGATTTTCTGTGCCAGTATTGTTACATATATTTTTAATAGACAGTTTTTTAATTTAAAATATATTTCCTTTAAATAAAGTCCTAAGTTTGGTGTTGATGAATAAGGATCCCTTAGATTCATACCTTACTTATATCGATTCACTACTTTTACCAAGAATTTTCTTCTGAACAAGAGAGGAAAAATATTTAGCTGATATGGACCATCTGGCTTTAAAATGTGGAAAACTGTTTTCTTGCATGCTTCTATTTTAGAGTGACTATTGCATGAGAATTCCAATGAAGCTAAAATAGTATATTCACAATTTAAACTTCAATGCTTTGGGGATTGTAAATTACAGCACAGATGGGATGATACATGTTTGGGAGAAATGGGTACTGGTGGCCCAAATGCAAAATTAAGTCTGTGGACTGTGTTTATTGAACATATTTATTTTATCAAGCTGAATATGAATAAACCCTTCTTAGGGTTTTAATCTTGTCATAGGGACTTTTAAAAGCTGAAACAGTCTGTTTGTCACATTATTATGAATAGTCACTAATTGTCCTTCCGTGGAGAGGCTCTGGGAAAAAGTAACATCTCTCACTGTTTGCATAGTTCAGTTTTATTTATTTATTTATTTATTTATTTATTTATTTATTTGAGATAGAGTTCTGCTGTGCTGTTCAGCCTGGCCTTTAACTCACTATGTAGCCCAGACTGGCCTCTAACTCGCAGTGATCCTCCTGCCTCAGTCTCCTGAGTGTTGGGATTCCATACATGTGTTTCTATGCGCAGTGTGCAAGGGTTCATTTAAAAAAAAACAACAAACAAGCAAAACAAGGTATTTTATTTGAAAGGAAGTTAGGATTCCTATTGTTAGTGGTTTGTCCAAAGACACAGAACTCCTTTTCCTGTGGATCTCACATTCTGGCAAGATATACTGTTTGGACAATAATTTTCTTAATTAGGGTAGCTAAGAAACTTATTTTAATGTTTCTCAAATTATGCTCGGATAAGATTTATTCTACATAGTATAAATAGGAAAGTTCAGTCAGCAGATACTGAAGCTTCTTTTCCCTTCTTTCTATGTTTTTTTTTTTTTTTTTTTTTTCTTAAGATGAAGTCTTCTAAATTGTCCAGGTTGGTCCTGAACTCCTGAACTCAAGCCATTCTCCTACCTCAGCCTCTCAAATACTAAGATACACATGCAGGGCACTGAGCCTGACCGTTAAAAGATTTCTTAATCTTAAGATCACTTGTTCTGTAAATATGCATTGTGAACTTATGAAAAGAAAGTTCTGTGGTGGTGTTTCTCCGACTGTCTTAACCCTGGAGCACCTGGCAGGACTCTTGTTTCTGGATAGAAGGACCCCTTGCTTGGTTGGCACGTGCAGCCTTTTAACCAGAGCCTTTCCTTGATGTACTGTAGCCTCAAACTCCTCTACCTGCACCACTCTAGTACAGTTCATCATTTCTGAAATTGAGATGCAGTTTATAATCATCACATATACTTTTTCTAATTCCAGGAAAGCTATTACAAATGTGACAGTGCTGTAAAATGAAGTAAATTATTAAGTAAGACAGTTAATTTTAGCTCATTCTTTATGTTCAACCTAATCCACAGTACAGTATTCAGTGAAAAGTATTGAGGGAGAGGAAAAAGACTTTTTAGTGAAAATTTTTTTCACTGCTATACAGTAGGATTTATTTCCCAGAATTTATAAGATCTGGTTAAAAAGCAATAATCGCCACCATTCTATGGCAGGCCAGTATTGTTTCAGCCCAATGTCGAATGGTTCCTATGTATTGTATCGGAGGTAGCTTTTATGGCCCATTTTAAAGATGGGGAAATTGAGGCTCAGAGAGGCCCAGTAATGTATTCACTGTGCTAGCTGATGGAGAATGTGATTTTAATCCCAGGCCACTTGATTTTCGCAGCCATCTTTATTTTAATTCATTGAGTACGAACATTTACTTACTGCCTGTATTAGTACTACCTTGTACCTTTGCATTGTGACATGTGCCAGTGGTTCCCCAGAGTGCATCACATTAGAAGCACCTTGAGAGCATTTGGAAACCCCGGATTCCTGAGCTCATTCTCTCTAGCTCTGGGATAAGACTGGGTAGCTGCCTTTTTAAACATGCCTATGAAAGCTCCAAGTGATGTTGATAAAGCTAAATTTGGAAAGACGGATAAACACTGTATAAGAAATGCTTTTGTTTCCACGGAAGCTAAAACGTTGTTGAAGACACCTACCTGCAAGCCAGGAAGAGTATAGTTAACGGTGTATAGCCTCTGTGTGAGGTCCTGGGACCTGGAGCTGGCAGTCAAGGTGTGCTGAGAAAGCAGACATGCACAAAATGAAAACCTGCCTGGCTCCTTTGCCTGAGATGGGGAATGACATCTCCATGTCTTTTCACCCATATGGTCTTCCGTCTATATGTAAAGCTATCTTTAAAAGATAACCTCATTGTAAACTATCACAGATGGACTTGGGTGAGTGAGATGTCAGCACGCACAACCTTTCAGTCTTCAGCACTAATGGCAATCAAAGAAGGAGCCCTTTTCATCCGCCTGAAAATAGCTGCAGCTTCCTTGATCTGATCTAATCAAAGAACAAACCCTTAGGGGTTTAAGGATTCCTCATTGCTGCCACTGCCATTAACTTAATTGCTGAGATACAGTGAATTATGGGGAAGTCAAGTGAAATGTTGAAATCTTTGGGGCAGGAGACGAAACAGGTTACTTCCATAATTAGTGTTGTCTTTAAGAAGGGACATAGTGCTCCCTGAAGTGTGACTTTGCAGAACTGACAATTATGTCTAAAGTCAGCATGGACGTGAAGGAACCAGCCAGGTGTGGCTGTGGGAAGTGGCGGGATCAAGTGCGGAAGAGGAAATCTGAAATAAATGGTCTTTGACTCCAGGAAATGCTCTGGCCCACTGTCATTTCAGGTATCCAGGAGTTGCACATCCCTTCTGTTCATTTTAAATCATAAGTTAAAACATACCCTTTTGAATATTTATTTCTATAAATATTTAAACACATTACTGCATATTTTGTGTAGTGCACATCTACCTGTGGGCCAGCATTGTCTAGGGGCATGTGATCAGGTATGAATTAATTCTGTCTGGTGGCCCTTTGTATGCCAGCCCTTCCCAACACTGCAGCTTATGGGTGGTGTCTTCATGCTCACGGTGCATTGGACACCTTGTGAATTCATGTACTAGTGAAGCTAAGGAATTCATTACATGCATCCAGCTGCTTGTTAGACTCAGTTTACCCAAGGGCTAATGATATTTAATTGGAGTTGCACTGGGGGGTGTTTGCCTAACAATGCACTTTGACCTTTTAAGAGGAATTGATTTTTTTCCTCTTTATGAATTTCCTTTCTCTGATACAACCTAATCTAAGTCCATCTCTCCCTGTTGACCAGTTTTAATTAAAATAATTTCTTCCCGTTGAGCATGTGGCTCTTACCAGGACTAAAACAGGGCATGTTCTCAGGATTCCTTATTTGCAGAAAGTAGCCATTTCTTGTGACTTAGTTATTAATTTTGGATTTTGTAACATTAAATAAAGGCATTTAGTGTATGAAATTGCTTCTGTATTAGTTTAATGACTTTAGGGATCATGATCATGTCTATAATAATTAGTATTATTAATGAAGCAAGGATGTTATACAACCACTGTATGCCTGGCACAGCCCTAAACAAGTGTGTCATTTTAATCTTTACTATATCCTATATTGATCTGGAATAGATTCTAGCCCATGGTTCTCAAACCTTGCATGTTGGCAAGTTATTTTCAGACTGTTTTCTGATGAAGGCCAGCCACGTACCTTAGAAGTGGCCTGCGATGGTTGCAGAGCTGAAGCTCAGTGATGAGAAAAAAAGATCTGAAAGTTTAATGAGGGATGTTGTTGTTGTCCAAGACCTTGACTCAAAATTGAGTTCATTCTTTGGTTAAAAAGAGAATCTTGTCTGATCCTCTTGGAAACCCAGCTTGATTGGGGTTGATCTCAGAGCTCTACTTTCACATCTTATTGCAGTGGGTGAATAATTTCTCTTCCTTTCTGTTCTCCACCTGTTCACTTCATCACCTCTGCTCATCTTACCCCACTGGACCTTAATCTGTATTTTGAAAGTAAGTATTGTTTTTAAAAACAGAAGGAAAAGGGGCTGGGGATATAGCTCAGTGGAATAAGCGCTTGCCTAGCAAGCGCAGGGTCCTGAGTTCGATCCCCAGTACCGCAAAAAAAAAAAAAAAAACAGAAGGAAAGAAGGAAACTATAGTAAGGTGTGTATACTTAATATAACATAGGCATTGAATTAACAACTGGGTTCAAATAACAGCCACAATGTTTAAGCTTGTGAAAATTGAACAAGGAACTTCATCTTGCTGTTTCTCATTTTCCTCATCTTTAAAATCCTGTGTGACAGTAGCAGCTCTCTGGAAATGCTGTGGGAAATGAGGTCATGAATGCTATAATCTTTGCATAGTGACAAGTGCCTAGTAAGGTCCCCAGATGTGCTCAAGAAATGGTGGCCCTTTCTAGAAGATGGGTTTAGGACTTTTAAAGTTAGGTTAAAAATGACTTATGGTGCCATGGGGTTTGTATGCGCAAGGTCTTATGCCACAAGAACAACAAATATGAACTTGCTTACTTAATAGAATGTGCCCTCAGCTAGGGTCTCATCTGCTTTCAGCTTGAGAAACATTTCAGAATTTTAATTATTTGGAGAAGCTTCCCAGGGCAATAGAAGTTGCTTTCCAGTTGCTTTCTCTTCATGTCAGACTGAAGGGGTAATTATAACAAATGAGCATTTCTGTGCCAAGACGTGACACAGCGAATGACTTTATGCATGGCGATAACTGATGCTCACCAGCAGGGCACAGGCTCTTGCATGCTCAGTAGCCACACACTGTGTCTCCTAAGATGAAACCATCACGTAACCAACCCTGGTATATTCTCTTAACAGTCTTTCTTAAACAATTTTCAGGTTCCTTTCTTCGCCACAGAATTTGAAGACTCGTTACTCAGCATTATCGCACTCTCCTTGGCCACTTCTGTCTCTTCAGACCGAACTACTCCAGCACAATTTATTGCCTTTCCTCAGTGCCCTTATTAGTATCCTTTATACAGCTCATCTCTGCACTTACTACAATGCATAAAATAATAATAACATACTTATTGCCATCCTTATGGGCAGCTAATACTCACTGAGCATATAGTACACGCCAGACATTATATCAGAGGCTTTGCATCATCATCTCATTTAATCCTCACAGCCTGTGAGCTGGGGACGTTAATTGCTCCCCTTATACAGAAGAGAAGAGCTGTAGAGTTTAATGTACATGAAGTCGCAGCTGGGAGTTCAGACAGGTCTATGGTGTAACCTGAGGACATGGGTATAATAAGAAGCTGTGTATCTGTTTGGTAGTTCCCCGTTTCCTCCCAGGTCAGTGAGCTCCCATGTCTTCCTATGTCTGTGTGGTTTGGAGAGCACTGGGAAGAATGAGGAAATGAAAGAGTCCAGCACCTTTGTGGGGTGGATGGTCAAAAAGCGGTAGCTATTTCTTAAGAAATTAAAAGTGAAGTGAAAGGCTTTTAAGAAAATCATTTTAAAGAAATAACCAAACCTCTGTGTCCATTGAGAATTGAATATAGTGAAAGGATGGCAAAGCCAGGTTAGAAGCATTCATGTTTGGAAGATCTGGAGGGCACTTGATTAAAAAAAAAAAAAAAAAACTCTGCTCAGACAGAAAATAATTAAACTGTTCATGGCAGCATATAATTGCATCATTATGTACAAAACTCTTATTATGATTTGGATCATAAGAGAGCAAAGTGTCACAATCTTTCTAATCGTGTTTAATTTTGTTTTAGCTCTTCCTACTAGAAGTGTGCATTTTATACTTTGAACTTGTAGACTTTGGACACATTTTTATATTCTCTACTGTTGCAAATCATTCATATAAACCCCTGAGATGACTCACTGTCCATTTTTGATAATTTGGAGTCAGACTTTTTATATAAGCTTTAGATAGTTCATTGTTTAAGATACCTGTGTGTGCATACCTTCAATTGCACATTCTGTGTAAATCTACCTTATTTGCAGTTAATACTGTTAGTAATATAGCCAATAAAAATAATAACTAAATTTACTCAGGACCATTTTAATTAAAAATAAGTGCTAACTCTTCAGGGACCAGGTGGAAGTTTACACTTCTCTGAAGACAGGGGTTGCTGAGCAAATTAATAATGTAAACAAGATTTTGGAGAGAATATTTAATCAACTGAAGACAAGAAGCTTTTCAAGCAAGCTCTAGTGCTTTAGGACTATCCATTGACATTCAGAAGATTGATGTGTTAATTATTAATCTTGTTTTGAATTAGCTAAGCCGGTCACTTGAAATACTTTTGTTTGGCCAAGTTCTGTTGGTCTTCTACAAATTCCAGTGCTGTTTGACTATAGGAAGGACACACCTTGACTCTTTCCTTAATAATCTTTCCTGTCATAGATACTGCCCATTAACTTAGTCATCTTGGGCACTCAGTAAAGCTTCCCTGGGCCTCAGCTTTACCTTTGTCTGGGTTCTGTTCTTGAGACTAAAGGAGATGATGCATATGACTCTTTGGTGCAGTGTTCATGAAAAAGGTGACTCATTATTAGTCCATATGAATGTGATTTTATCAAATGTGCCTGCTACTGCATCCCTTTTCTACGTGGAAATATGTTCTGAATTAATTTGTGCAAGGCCTAAAATAACATGTAACTGGACCATTTCTCCTTTCATGTTGTGCATTTATTGATGAGAAATCTCGCAGAGGTATAGATTTAAAATGCATACTTGTTGACTTCCCTCTGCACAAATAAACTGATGGTGAATTATAAGTTCTAAAATATTATCTGGACTTGCCTACATTGAATTATGCCTGGGACTCAAAATCGAGGATGCACTGACATTTGAATGGGGCTGTCCCGTCCTATGTGGGCCTGAAAGCTGTGTATTTAAGTCATGTTTATGGTTAGCACTTTGCTCCTTTGACAAATCTGGGATTTTTCTTTTCTCACATTGCTAGAATTAGTTGCACCTGGCATTGTCCTCCAACCCTACCTGCTGCCTGTTGGTTTGGGGATGCTGTTGTTAAGGAGGCTGGTGTCCTTTTCAGTATTTTTTTCTTTGGTATTCAAGTATAAATATGAAATAGTTTCATGAACTATTGTGTGTGTGTGTACGTGCATGTATGTGCATATGTGTGTGTGTGTGTGTGTGTGTGTGTGTGTGTGCAGTGCTGGAGTTTGAACTCAGGGCACCTCACATACACTTAGTAAATCTTCTATCACTGAGCTGTATCACTAGCCCATTATACGCTATCGAGTCTATAGGAATCTCATTTTGCACAAGAATTGTCTTTCTTGGAGCTGTGGCACTAGTGTAAAAAATTGATTTTTGAATATTCTTCGTGAGATTTTATTTTCCTGATATCTTGCGTATATACATCTTCTGAAAAATGGCACCAGAAAGTGTTCATTACATGGTCATTGTTTTCCTTATCATAGATTTTCTGGGAAACTTTTGAAAATGTTGAAGCAGTTGAAAATGTCCAGGATAAGATGTACCAGACAATTAATGAGATGGTTTTATTCAGCTTATTGAAATAGGGACAATTTCTCCCTAACATCTGAGGAATGTCTCCAAGAGAGAGGAAGTCAATCAGGAAGAGGGGAGGAGGGTCTTATATTATGTAAGGCTGGATTGGTCCTTGCTGCTCTGAATGTTTCCCCAAAACACAAAAGGGTAAGAATTTCTTAACTGTGGCCAGTTATAGTGAACATAGGTCTTCAGTTCAATATTGCCAAACAGATGACTTTGTAAAACTCATTTCGTTAGTAAGAAAAGCATAGTTGCCTCTTAATAATTTTTGATTAATTAATTGCCATTATACCTGTGCTTATTTCAAAGTATTTCAATATTGTGATCACCCTTTTAGCCAGCCTTAAGGACTCCTTGAAACAGGTTTTCGCTACACAGATTAAAAATACTATTCTAGCTCTAAACTATTAGAATCAATTAATTCAGAAGCTTTATCTGTTTATACAACTCATTTAAATAGCTTATATGGTTTCCTCCCAGTAATATAACACATGAATTTTCCCCATATTACTAAATGGAAAACAGCTTCTTCGTTTTCACTAATAATCTGAATGAAGATTTATACGTATGATAAACATTTTCTTTTTAGACTAGTAGAGTTTTAAAGCCTTTTCCATTGCATGAATTGAGAGGCATTCAGGTTAGAACGTTCACATGAGCCCCACGCCAGAAGGGAGCACAGCTTTCTTCTCCTGCTACCTCTGTCTCCTTCGGTCCTCCTCCCACCCTCAAATGTGGAGTCCCCTGTGCCCTCTTAGCTTTCTGCTGTCTCCCTCGTTTACCATCCTCCTCCAAAGTCTGAGTCTGTTTGCATGGCTTTCTGTTGGTTATCTTTTCTGCATAGCAGTGATTCTTAGCCTTTTCTCCAAGCCATGGCTGAGGTGTGACTGCTTAGTCCTGTTCACACAGTGGGTCCTGCAGGAGTGGTTCTTACCAGGTGTTACCTCTGAGTGTTGGGGTGGGGTCACATGGTGTATAAAACCCCTATAAGTAACGCTCCGTGCCTGAGCCCAGAGCACATCCCTCTCCCTGGCACTCCTGAGCTTCAAGTCCAACTTGTCACTGAATGATGTTGAATCAAATAGTTTTAAGTATTCCTTGCTACCCCATAGATATTTTTATTAGAAATCAAATTCATAATATTTAACCCTAGTAAGAGCTCTCCTTCTGACTTTCTCATTTCTATTTTTGCAAAAATTTTCTGAACTATTTTGAAATAGCAAAATCATCCTTAAGGAAGGGAAATAAAGATAAATTTCACTTTTTAATTATTTTTCTGATGGTAAACAATTTTTTCTTTTGGTACTGGGAATCGAACTCAGGACCTTGTGCTTGCCAGGCAGGTGCTGTGTCGCTGAGCTATATACCTGCCCTTTCTGATGATTAAAAGTCAAATAATATAGATGTTGAGAATGTAACTTATTCTGCACTGAAATAGCTGTTGTTAACACAAAATTTGACTGCATAACATACATGTAAGTTTTTCTGTGATTTAAGCACAGTGATGGTTTCCTTTACAAAAATATTTATCTGGTCGACATTCTAGCTTTCTAGCTTGTGTTCTGACATAGCAGAAAGAGAAGCAACACAGCCGGGTGGGTGAAGAGCACAGCCCTGGAGTCAGAGCCAGTTCGAAGCTGGTACTTATCATTTATGCTGACCTAGATCTGGCTATTAATTAATTGTTCAAAACCTCTGCTATCTAGTCAGTAAATTATAGATCCAATACATTCACTAGTGTCTTACTTTTTTCCTTCATTGCTGGGACAAAGTACCTGAGAAGTTTGGCTCACACCTGAGAAGTTTCAGTCTGTGTGTGGTCAGCTGGCTGCAGGTAGAAGCATGGTAGAAGAGCCTGATGTGAGGAAAGCTGCTCACCCCGTGGTGGTCAAGCAGCAGGACAGCAGGCATGAACCAGTGAGATACACCCTTTTACGTCAAACCTCACTGACCTGCCTCTTATATCCAGACCTTATTTCCTAACACCAATCTGCTTGCAGCACCTCCAGAAAACAATCACCATCCATAAGTCCTGCCTCAGTGCATAAAGGTATGGGGGATCACTCAGATACAGTACAGTAATGTCTCAGTTCACACATGCTTGTTTGCAGACAATTCAATTCCTGAACAGAAGTGTTCAACAAAAGTCTGCTTGTGTTCATGACCTTTGCATTGGGTGACAAACACAGCTGTAGATGTCTTCCCCACTCTGACGCATGGTCATGACTTCCTCTAGTCTTGAGTATAGTCACAAACCTGTGCACACTCATTGTGAAGTTTTTTGTATGCTTTTTAGTGCATACAGTAGTGTTCACTTTGCAGTCTAGGATGGCTCCAAAGAAAGTGCAGGGCAAGTGTGGTGGTAAAAAGAGCGTGCAGAATGGTAATGAAGGTAATCAGAATGTGCAGAGCAAGAGTGATAAGGAGAAGGGTTTAAAGATAAGTGATCATTGAGTTGAAGAAGGAAATCAAAGAAAACCATGAGCATGTCGCTCGTGTGACCAATCTGGCCTTCGAGTACAAGATGGTAATGTCAACCATCTCAGATTGGTTTTAAGAATAAAGATGCCATCAAAGGACTTGTGTGGCCAGAGAAGTAATAGTGTTCACCAAGCAGAGAACCCCAGTGCTGGAAGAGGTAGAAGAACTTCTGTCAGTGTAGTTGAATGAGAAACACCTGGCAGGTGACAGCGTTAGTGATGCTATGATCTGTGCAAAAGCCAGGAAATTGTGCCATGAATTACTGCAGGAAAACCCCTCTGTAAGTGCAACAAGTTATGAATTTAAAGCCAGTAGAGGGTGTTTGGTAAATTCTGTTTTTATATATTTTAAAGAGAGTAGTAAAAAAAAAAAAGAACAACAGCAGCATGCTAGCATCACAGACATAAACAAAACAAAGCATGAACATTAAAAGTGATACAGGGTTTCCAAACAAAATGCTAGGAGTTAACAGTGGTCGTTCTATTACCTATTGTTATCTTCCACTATGTTGCTCAGATTAGGTCTGGTAAATTCTTTTAGAGAAATGGCACACATAGTGTGATGAGACATGGTGAGGCTTCCAGTTCTGACAAAGCTACTGTAGAAGCCTACAGGAAATAACTTGCAAATTCACGAAGGCAGAATGGTACACTGCTCAGCCAGTTTTCACTTGCAGTGAAACAGGGTTCTTCTGGAAGAAGATGCCAAAGAGAACCTATATTATGCAGGAGGAAAAGGCACTGCCGTGGCACAAACGCATGAAGGATAGATTGACCCTTCTACTGTGTGTGAACACAAGTGTCAATCTGAAGATTAAGCCACTACTGGTGCACCACTCCCAGGCCCCCTGTACATTCAAGGAGCAGAATGTGAATGGGTGCCTGTCTGTGGAGGGCCAATGCAAAAGCCTGGGGCCCAAAGAAATTCTTCATGGAAGAGCTGTTCACACCCACTGTTAAATAATATCCTTCTAACAACCAACTCTTGAAGGTGCTTCCTTCCAATGCACAATGCCCAGGCACAGCCACCAGCCTTGATGGATGGTATAGACACCGACTATGACTTCATAGAGGTTGAGGTCCCCTCACCTCACACAACACCCTTTCTGGAACTGCTGCACCAGTGAGAGACCTGTGACTTTGAGAAGCTATGCACACAAGTGCTCCTCACCGGTGTTTTAATGTCACTACAGAGATGTCTTTGGACTCTGAAAGAGTTCTGGAAGAAACATTTCAGTGTCCTGAACTGCATCAACCTTGTTGACAAAGAAGATATCATGTGTTGTACCTTAAACAGCCTGGAGGAAAAGAAAACTGGCCAGAATGTGTCACTGAATGTGACTTTGAAAGGTCTGGTTCACAGATAGTGGAGGAGACTGAGTCCACGGGCAAGAGTGTGGGTCTGGACATCAGTGGTGCAGATGTAGAGCAGCTGTCCAGGACTGTAAGGAGGAGCTGACAGTGCACAAACTGGCTGAACTCCAGAGCGAGCAGCAGAAGGTGCTTACTGAGGAGCATCCACTGAGGAAGAGGAAGACAGGGAGGAGGTCAGCAGTGACGTCCAGCATGGAGGAGTGGACTGAGTGCCAGGATTTCTTTGGGAAGCTCCACTCCAACATAACTGTAGTGAATAGAGAGCTGAACCCGATGAACGATAACCTGGGTTCTCGTTTCTGGAAAATTATGCAGTACAGGAAAAAAATAACATTACACAGAACTTTTTGTCGAAATTGAACCCACAGCTGAGAGACAGAAAAGAGAGGAAACCCCTGAAGGAAATTTCCATGCTATATATATGTATATATCTTTTTTTTTTTTTTTTGGCATTTTTGAGACATAGTCTCACTGTGCAATTCAGGCTGGTCTTGAACTCACTTTGTAGCCCAGGCTGGCCTCGAACTCACAATGATCCTCCTACCTCAGCCACCCAAGTCCAATGCTGTCTGAATGTAGGAGGACTCTCCCTCCAAACAACCTCCTGCCCACCCACTTCCCTCTGCTCCATACCAGAAGTTGCCTCAAGCGAGGCTAGTGTTCTCTCTCTCCATACTGTACTGTACTCTCCTTTGCTTCATATTTCTGTGGTTCAAAAATTCACATGGTTCAGAACAGATTAACCTTATTTACATTGAAGCTCATGGGAAAACTTGATTTGGTTCATGGCCAAAATCAGTTTGTGACCACATTCACAGAGGTCAGAACAGATGACTGTAACCTTATTTACATTGAACCTTATGGGAAAATTGGATTCAGTTGGCAACCAGCTTGGTTCTCAACCAGAATTTTGGAACAAATTAAGTTTATGAGTCGAGGCGCCACCGTATAAACAATAACAGCTAATACGTTAACGAACAGGGCCCTGCTTGAGGCCCTACTTTTGTGGGTGATTTTGGTGTATGATGCTTGGCTTCCATATGAAATGAATTTCTGTTAGTGAGCCAGCTTTTACCTGCTGCTGTTGCATCTCACAATTCCACTCTCACATCACACCATTACTAGGACACTTCAGGGCCCACTGCTGTGGCCTTCTTGTACACTTCTCTTCCCCAGCCCTTTGCCTGGGCTGTTCCATCTTTTTCCTATCGCTGTAGAAATGCACCCTCTCTTCCCAGGCTCATTTCCTCTGGGGTGGCTTAGTGCAGTTGTTTGCCTCTTCAGCCTGGTCACTTGTCTGTTCCTCTGCATCTGGATAATATGCACCACTGAACCCCAAAGATATAGCTAGGCATGTATATTCGTACGTCTATATTGGATCTATGTTTGAATAGTCTTTAAAGTACTCTTGCGCCTGCCACCCTTATAGGAGCATCAGGAGGCAGCTGCTCTTCTGTGTTACATGGAGCAGGGGACTAGAGCTCAGTGTGACTTGCTCACACTAGCATTGCTCCTAAGCAGAAAAGCCACAGTCAGGACACTGTTCTCTTTCCCTGATGCTTAGTAAATGTTCACCATAATGCAGGCTTGCAGTGTGAAGTTTCTGGACAATGAAAGTGAGTTTATGGCTCGCAAAGATACCTGGTCTATGTGCTAATATGTAGTTAGCAGCTGCAGGGAGAGAAGCTGGTTCTAGGGGCAAATCTGAAATCCTTTTATACTTTTTGTATTAAGTGACTTCTCTTAAGGTAGGCCTAGTAGCTCGTGAACTGGAATAGACCAGGCACTTCATTTTCTAGATCTACTAAATTTGTTAGAGGAAAAGGACTGGTTGGAATGAAGGATTCTTAGCCTATAGCAGTTTATATTGCCTGTGTGTAATATCCCCATAAAATGACCTTCCCAGCAAATCTTAGTGAACACGTTTTAACTAGATATAAAGATTCCCTAAGCCATATTCTTAATGAGATAAACTAAGGGAGAATCATGGTTCCCAGGATGTCATTAATTTTATAGTTAGCTTGGAATTTAGAACAGCTAGGAAAAGCACATGTCCACAATCCCTAGTCACACTGTGAAAGTATGGGGAATATGCAGCTAGATATTAAAATGATTAGTGCGCTCTGAGTGGCTGTAGAACCGTGTAGTTAAGGGCATTACAAGGCATCTGGAGCCTGCTTTCGGTGGACTTTCTACCACTTACTATTTTGAGCAAATTTCCAAACCAATCTACTCAGCTTTTCATTCTACTCTCCATAAAAATGAGAATTATGACAGTATTTACCTCAAAAAATCCTTGTGAAGATGTGAAAACTTCATGTACTATCCTTGTCACAGTGCCTGCCACATACCGGAAATGCTTTGGGTGTGTATGCGTATGTGCTTATGTGCGTGCATGTGTGTGCGTGCACGCAGGTGTATGTGTGGTACGGGGGATTGAATTTAGGGCCTCCACAGTGAGGTCTATTGGCCAACCACACCCCCATTTAATTATTTTTTTTTCTTTTGGGGTAGGGTTTTGTTAAGGTGGGTAGTTTTCCAGACAGGGCTCAGACTTGCGAGCTCCCTGCCTCAGCCTTCCAGAATTCTGGGATTATAGTCCTGTGCCATCACATCCAGCTGAAAAGGATATTTTTTGTTTGCGTCTGTACTTATGTTATTTTTTTCCTTATTTAAAAAAAGTTAAACTTTTTATTGGTTATACAGATGAGTGGGTCTCGTTTGGGTAGACATACATGTGCATAGCATACTTTGGTGGTTTTTCACCCTCCAATCCTCTTATGCTTTTGTAATTCAGTTTTAAACTCAATAAATGTAAAAAATCAAGTAGTTGATTAGTATATGTGCCATATTTATATGTTTTTTCCACATCCCCATCATTTGAATCCCTGGAAATTTTCTCTTAATAATTACACCCATAGAATACTGGTATGTCAGGGAAGATGCTAGAGCCTTTTCTATGGAGACTTGCTACCATAGATAGTCAGTTTTAACCTAGAAGAATTTATGTCAGAAGCCAACATGAACAACATCATCTCTTTGATATTGAGCTGAGTTTGGCCTCTGCTGTGTTCTGGAGCTACCCAGTAAGGAACTACACACATGGGGAGCTTTTCACTCCTTTAGCTGAGTGCTCTCCTAGGGCATGGCCTAGCTCCTTACGCTGAATACTGAAAGAGCCCTTAACATTTTTGATAAAGAGACTCTATTGCTGCTCACTTACTCTGTGGATAAATTTTCAAGAATGTTAGAAATCCTAGTTGTAGATACAACAGGGCACTGGGCTTGACTTAGATGTCTCACCATCCCCCACCTCAGACTGTGTCTAGGACATTGCACTTCACAGAACGGATGAAGTGAAGTGGTCTCCCTAGTTAAATGTCCATCCCTTTGCTTCACGTGTGGTCTTCTATCTGCACCTGTGGATTCTCAGTCCATCAGCAGAATCTCACCGTGCTCCCTAATAAGCATGAGGGCAGGTGTCTTGTCATTTTTTTTATTAGTGTGTTAGATGAAACCATTTCTCTGTCTAGTGTGCATTTATCATCAAGTATTTATCTAGAGCATCTGAAGACTCTGAACTATAACACTGATTTATAGTTATTTGTAACTCTTTCTGAGCTTCTGACAAATTACAAAGATTTCCTGACATATCTGGCTTAACGGAGATCAGTGAATCAGAAGAACTAGTTGATGTCTTGTTTAGATTTTTTTATATATAAAAATCACATTTGTAATAGATTCCTACCAAGATAATTCCTACATGATTATGTATATTAAAGTATTTAACCTTGAATTTGAACCCCAATTTCAGAGTAAAAAATTTATTTCTTGTGGAAGTGATTGTATTACTGTATTAAGTAAACCTGGAGACTTCTGCTTTTGCTAAGTTGCAGCAGCTTGTGATAAATTAATGCTCCTTTGAAAACAGTACAAAAGCCAAATGTAAACAAAATGTTAAACACAGCTAGTTTGAAGAAAAAGAAAAGGAAGAACTGCTGGGAAAACCAAACCTTTCTGAGAGCAAGGAATGATGGATAGACTAGAAAGCCAGTAGGCTACAGCCTGCTTTTCTCTCCAGACACATGCAACTTTGGGGCTTTGATGAATAGTTAAGAAACTTGTAGGATTGCACCTACAAGACACTAAAATTGTGGTCTCTTAAGGCTGAAGAGACAAGCATTGAAATTTTGGGCTAAAAAAGAAGCAGTCAAGATCTGGAGATCAACACCTCAGAGAGAAGACAGGCACTGGGATATTAGCCTGATCTTGGACACTTTTGCACCTTAAGGCAGGGGTCCCCAATGCCCAGGCCATGGACTAGTACTGGTCCATGCCATTTGGAACCTAGGAACCAAGCTGCCCAGTAGAACATGAGTGGCAGGCAAGAGAAGCTTCATCTGTGTTCTCAGCCTCTTCCCATGGCTCGCGTCACTGCCTGAGCTCAGCTTCTAGCCAGATAAGCAGTGACCTCGGATGCTTCTAGGAGCATGAATGCTGCTGTGAGCTGTGCACGTGGAAAATCTAGGTTTTCATACTTCTGCACCCTGTTGCCCTGATCTGTGGGAAACTTGTCTCCATGAATCTGGTCCCTGGTTGGTTTTTGGTGCCAACAAATGTTGGGGACTTCTGCCTTGGGCTTTTATCTGATTTTTATGTTTTAATGTGTGAACCTCAGGAGTCATTAAAGAGCAAATAGATGTGTCAGTCTCACAGTGCTAAGGATATAATTGGAGTTTGACACCTAGGAAGGTCGGGGGCCCTAGTCAATATCACCAGCCTTCAAACTACTCCTGAGCAGTGTAGATATACCAGATGTGAGCTGAGTTTTTCTAAATGCCAGTCAATTTTGAGGCAACTATCCTGAATTAGAGAAAGGTGACCTGCCTGTCTCTGACTACTCAAGGCTAGAGCCTAGGATGACGCCAATCCAAAGTTTCTATAATTTTTCTTACATTACATCTGTAACTCAATTTAAAAATTACTAGACATATCCAAAAATGAGACCAAGAGAAAAAAAAATGGAAACAGTCCCAAGGATGACCTAGTTGGTATGATAGCTAATTAGCAGCAGCTCCCTTTAGAGAAAGCTATACCTCCCCGGTTCTCCATCACAGCTGCCTCTCTTGCTTTGCTCCTAGGTTGACCTGTTTAATTACATTACTTCACTATACTATGCATTTTAATTTATAACTCCTGATTTTCAGCAGGCCAGAAATGTGTCTGTTTTTCTTAGATATTTGGTCTTTCAAGTGACACTATATGGATTTGCACACAAGCCATGAATATATTGTTAGTCGTGTTGCTTGGGCTGAGTTTTTGGTTAATCAATTTTGAAAAGTCACTGTTATAGGCTTATATTTTTTCTTTGCACAGGAGAAAGAATAGGGGATATGAGTGATCTTGTTATAGACATAAACGCTTGAGTTTTGTTTTCGCTTAAAGTTTGCTAGTTTCTTGAAATCACATCTGTGTCCTGGAAGTCTTTCTTGAACAAGGAATATCTTGTGGGCCTTCAGAGGGAAGGAATAAGAAAAATGAGTCCAGACAGGCTCGAAGAAAATTACACTTGCCCCTGTGAGTGGCTTCATGGCCATGTGCAGTTGCCTTTTGGACGCAGACTGCTCCCAATTCTCTCAAATGACAGAGGGTCGGGAATGAGACAGGCCTCTGTGAGCCCAAGGCAGCTTGTCCTCAGTTCTGCCTGAGGAGTCATTACTCGAAGTTCCATTTTTCTTTTATTTTTATAAAAGAGGATAATCTGCCATTGAAGCATCATGGTTTCTTTGAAGGTCTTTGGTAAGAAATGTCTTCTGTGCCTTCTCCAAGTTACCAATTGCTGTAATTCCGGAGCATAATTTTACATGTGGTCTGCGGTATAGTTTTTCTCAAAGGTTTGAAATCAAAGTGCACTAGAGTGATTCTCAGAGTGTGGCTTTCAGGCTGCATTTACTATCACCTCTGAGACTGTTAAAATGCAAATTCATTTGTGTAAGATGGCACATGCCTTGAAGTCCAGCTTTCCATGAGGCTGAGGCAGGAGCATTACAAATTTGAGCCCAGCCTGGGCAACTTAGTGACTTAGCAGGAAATGCTGTCTCAAAACAAACAAACAAACAAAGCAGAGGACGTAGCACAGTGCAAAGGCTTTCGTTTCAGTCCCCATTTGTGTGTGGTGTCAGGTAGAGAGGTGTAAATTCATCGTCCCACTCA